>CAUYQG010013379.1:0-12288 GCA_963574415.1 Tarsius wallacei | reverse complement strand
GATATACAGTTGGCAAATATTTTTCCCAGTCTGTGGGCTGTCTCCCCATTCTCTCGATAGTTTCTTTGACTTTACAGAAGCTTGTCAGTTTGATGAGGTCCCGCTTGTCTAGCTTCTCTCTTATGGCATAAGCACTTGGGGTTTTGATCAGGAATTGGTTGCCAGTTCCAATTTCCATAAGAGTGTCTCCTGCATTTTCTAAGGTTCTTATAGTTTGAGGTTTTACATTTAGGTCTTTGGTCCATTTATAGTTGATTTTTGTGTATGGTTATAGGTAGGAGTCTTGTTTTAATCTTCTGCATACGGTCAGCCAGTTTTCCTAGCACCATTTACTAAATAGGTTCTCCTCTCCGCAGTTATTGGTGTGGATGAGTTGGTTGAGAAATTGAGGTTTTGCTTCTGGAATCTCTATCCTGTTCCATTGGTCTATATGCCTGTTCTTCTACCAATACCAGGCTGTTTTGATTATTGTAGCTTTATTAAAAAGTTTAAAGTCTGGGAGTGTGATACCTCCTACTTTGTTCTTTTTTTTTTTTTTTTTTTTTGCTGAGTGTTGTTTTGGTTATTCGTGGTCATTTCTGTTTCCATATGAATTCCAGTCTTGTCATTTCCAGTCTGAGAAGAATGCTGCTGGTAATTTAATGGGCATTGCGTTAAATCTGTAGATTCCCTGGGTAAGATGGACATCTTAACAATGTTGATTCTTCCAATCTATGAGCGTGGAATATTTTTCCAGTTGTTTGTGTCATCTTTGATTTCTCTCTCTCTCTCTCTCTCTCTTTTTTTTTTTGAGTTGGAGTCTCACTCAGTCACCCAGACTGGAGTGCAATGGTATGCTCCCGGCCACTGTAGCCTTGACCTGCTGGGCTCCAGTGATCCTTCCCCCTCAACTTTCCAAGTAGCCAGAACTACAGGCATGTGCTACCATGCCCAGCTAATTTTTGATTTATTGTAGAGATGAGGTCTCACCAAGTTGCCCAGGTGGGTCTCAAACCCATGGTTCAGGCAATCCACTCGCCTTGGCCTCCCAAAGTGCTGGGATTACAGGCTAAGCCACTGAGCCTGGACATCTTTGATTTCTTTGAGCAGTATTTTGTAGTTTTCATTATAAAGGTCATTCACATCTCTGGTGAGGAAAATGCCAAGGTATTTCTTTCTTTCTTTTTTTTTTTGTGGCTATTGTGAATAGGATTGTGCTTTTCATTTAGGTTTCTGTCTGTTTATTGTTGGTGTAAAGAAATGTGACTGTCTTTTGCACATTTATTTTATACCTTGAGACTTTGCCAAAGTTCTTTATCAGTGCAAGGAGGTTTTTAACAGATTCTCTTGAGTTTTTGAGATATAGCATCATGTCATCTCCAAAGAGGAATAACCTGACTTCCTCTTTTCCTATTTGGATACCCCTGATCTCCTTCTCTTGTCTAATTGCTCTAGCTAGGACTTCCAAAACTATGTTGAAAAGGAGTGGTGAGAGTGAGCATCCTTGTCTTATTCTGGTTTTCAGGGGAAATGGTTCTAATTTCTGTCTGTTTAGCAGTATACTGGTTATGGCTTTCTCGTAGATGCCTCCTCCTATTTTGAGGTATGTTCCATCTATGCCTAGATGTTCGAGGGTTTTTATCTAGAAGCGGTGCTGGATTTTATCAAAAGCTTTTTCTGCGTCTAATGATATAATCATGTACTTTTGTTTTTACATCTGTTTATGTATTTAATTATGTTTATGGTCTTGCCAATGTTAAACCAGTCCTACATCCCAGGGATGAAGCCTACTTGATCGTGGTGGATGACTTTTGAGAGGTATTGTTGAATCCAATTTAATGCTTTCTTATTCGAAAGGTTATTAATTATTGATTCAATTTCTTTAATAGATATAGACCTATTCAGTTTATCTGACCTTCTTGTGTGATTTTTGGTAGTGTATGTCTTTGAAGAAATTATCTCATTTAATCTACATCATTAAATTTGCATGCATAGAGTTGTTCATATATTTCCTCCCTCCCTCCCTCCCTTCCTCCTTCCCTCCTTCTCTCTCTCCCTCTTTCAAGACAGGGTCTCACACTGTGCCCAGGTTGGAGTGCAGTGGTGTGATCATAGCTTACTATAGCCTCAGCTCCTGGGCTCAAGCAGTCCTCCTGCCTCAGCCTCCTAAGTAGTTGGGATTATAGATGCATGCCACCATGTCTGGCTAATTTCTTAATTTTTGTAGAGACAGGGTTTTGCTATGTTGCTCAGGCAGATCCTGATCTCCTGGTCTCAAAAAAACCCTCCCAACTCGGCCTCCCAAGGGTTGGGATATACAGGTGTGAGTGAGCCACTGTGCTCTGCCCCTATTATTTATTATCTTTTTAATATTCACAGGGCCAATAGTGATGATCTTTCTTTGATAACTGATATTGGTAATTTATTTTTTGTCTTTTGGCTTGAGATTGATCAATTTTATTAATCTTTTAAAAGAAAGAGCTCTTGGTTTTGTTGATTTTCTCTGTTGTTTTCTTGTTTTTAATTTCTGCTCTTTAATTATTTCTTTTCTTCTGTTTGCTTTAAGCTTAAATTGCCCTTCTTAACTCTGGTTTTCTAAGGTGGAAATTTAGATGATTGATTTTGAATTCTTAGTCTTCCTTCTTCTTCTTCTTCTTTTTTTTTGGAGTCTCACTCTGTTGCCCAGCTGTAGTGCAATGGTATGCTGATCACGGCCACCGCAGCCTTTACCTGCTGGGCTCAGGTGATTCCTCTACCTTAGCCTTCCAAATACCTGGACTATAGGCATGTGCCACCATGCCTGGCTAATTTTTTGATTTATTGTACAGATGCAGTCTCCCCAAGTTGCCCAGGCTGGTCTCGAACGCCTGCACTCAGCCAGTCCTCACGCCTCGGCCTCCCAAAGTGCTGGGAGTACAGATGTGAGACACCACACCTGGTTTACATTTCCTTCTAATCACTATTGTGCAGTACCCCAATAATTTTAGTAAGTTGTATTTTAATTTTCATTTAGTTAAAAAATATTTTTAACTTTTTCTTGAGAATTCATCTTTGATCTGTGTGTTATTTAGAAGTGTATCTTTGAATCTCCAAATATTTGGAGACTAGTTATCTTTTTGATATTGATTTGCAGTTTAATTCTATTGTGTTTTGAGAATATACTGTACATAATTTATATTCTTTTAAATTAGATAAGGTGTGTTTTATAGTCAAGATTGTCATCTATTTACATGCAAGTGAATGTTATATGCAAGCTTGAGAAATGGGCATATTTTTCTGTTTTTGGATGGAGTAATGCAAATATCAATTAGATCTAGGTGACTGATAGTGCTGTTCAGGTTAGTTATATCCTTACTGATTTTCTGTCTGCTTGATCTATCAATCACTAAATGAGGTGTGTTGAAGTTTCCAACTACGATAATATATTTGTCTATTCTTTCAGATCTATCCATTTTTATCTCATGTTTTTTTGATGTTGTGCTATAGCTTCACAGACATTTAGGATTATGTGTTATCAGAAAATTAACCCACATATCATTATGTAATACCCTCTTTATGCCTGAAAATTTTCCTTGTTCTGAAATTTACTTTGTCTGAAATTAATCTAGCTATTCTAGCTCTCTTTTGATTGGTGCTGGCATGGTATACTTTTCACTATCCTTTTACTCTTACCTATTTGAGCCATTACTTTTAAAGTCTGTTTCTTTTAGACAACATATATTTGAGTTTTGTTTATTTATCTACTCTGACAGTATATTTAATTGGTATGCTTATATCATTTATATTTAAGTGATTATTGATATGGTTAGGTTTAATGTCTGTCTTTTTTTTTTTTTTTTAGCAGTTTTCTGTTTGTTGTATTTGTTTATTTGTTTTTTTTTTTAGTTGTAGTCTTATTCTGTCACCTAGGCTGGAGTGCAGTGGCACACTCATGGCCACCACAGCTTTGACCTCAGGTGATCCTTCTGCCTCAGCCTTCCAAGTACTGGAACTACAGGCATGTGCCACCAAGCTATTTTTTCTTGATTTATTGTAGAGACGAGATCTCACCAGGTTGGTCTCAAAGCTTTGGGCTCAGGCAATCTTCTTGCCTTGGCCTTCCAAAATGCTGGGATTATAAGCGTGAACTAGCGTGCCCTGCCTGTTTTTTTTTGTTTGTTTGTTTTTTGAGTTGGAGTCTCACTCTGTCGCCCAGGCTGTAGTGCAGTGGCACACTCATGGTCACCGCAGCCTCGACCTGCTGGGCTCTGGTGATCCTTCTGCCTCAGCCTTCCAAGTAAGTAGAACTACAGATATGCGTCACCACACCCAGCTATTTTTTAAAAAATTTACTGTAGAGACCAGGTCTTCTCATGTTGCCCAGGTTGGTTTCAAACCCTTGGACTCAGGCAATACTCTTGCATCTGTCTCCCAAAGTGTGAGCCACTGTGCCCAACTGTATTTGTATTTGGTTTCTTACCTCTCCTACTTCTGCTCTCTCTAGTTCTAATGGACCATTTTATATTATTCTACTCTATCTCTTAGCATATCAATTTTACTTGTTTACAAAAAAATTTTAGTGGCTGCTTTAGAGTTTGCAACATACATTATTAGCTAATCGAAGTCCATTTTGAATTATATTATGCCATGTCACATGTTGTAACAGAGTACAGTAGTTCCCCATTATTCACAGGGGCTACGTTCTAAGACCTCTAGCGGATGCCTGAAACTGTATAGCACTGAACCTTATATACACTGTTTCTGCTATGCATACATACCCATGATAATCTTTAATTTATAAATTAGGCAAAGTAAGAGATTAATAGCAATAGTTAATAATAAGATAGAACAACTATAATAATATACTGTATTAAAAGTTATGTGAATGTGATCTCTTTCTGTATCTCTCTCCTCAAAATATCTTACTATACTGCACTCACCTTTCTTGTGATGATGATGTGAAATGATGAGATAAGTGAGTGAATGATGTAGGCTTTGATTGCAGTGTTAGGCCACTATTGACCTTCTGAAAATATGGCAGAAGGAGGATCATCTGCCTTGGATGATCCTGTATCAAGGAGCTGTGACGATGTTAATGGTTAGATGTCAGGAGCCAAGAATAACTAATGGGCAGGTAGGGAATACAGCATGGATACGCTGGACAAGGGGCTGATTCACGTCCTGGGTGAGAAAGAGCAGGACATGGTAAGGCTTCATCATGCTGCTCAGAATGGTGTGCAATGTAAATTTTATGAAGTGTTTATTTCTGGAGTTTTTCATTTAATGATTTTGTACCATGGTTGACTGTGGGTAACTGAAACTGCAAAAAGCAAAACCTTTTATTGGAGTTGGGAGACTACTGTGTTTTTAATTCTTTCCTCTCATTTCTATGACATTACTGTCATTCATTTCATTTATCCATGTGCAATAATCAATCAAAACATTGTTACTATCACTTTTTTTTAATTAAGAAAGGTAGATTTATTAAAGGATAGTTATGTTGTGAAGGGCACAACAGGCAGGACATCATCAAGCGTATTTGCTATCTGTTGCAGTTACTATCACTTTATTACTATAATTTTTTGAGTCAGAATCTCACTTTGTCAACTAGGCTGGGGTGCAGTGGGGTGCTCATGGCCTCAACCTGCTGGGCTCAGCTTTCCAAGTAGCTGGAACCATAGGTGTGTACCACCACCCCTGGCTAATTTTTTGACTTATTGTAGAGATGAGGTCATGGCAATTTGCCCATGTTGATCTCAAACTCCTGGGCTCAGGCAATCCTCTCGCCTCCACCTTTCAGTTACTATCACTTTTAACAAAGTTATCATTTAGACTAATTACAAATATACAAAACAAAACATTTTTTTATCTTCACTTCATTTATTTCTTCTCTGATGCTCTTCCTTTGTGTATGTGAGCCAAGTTTCTGACTTATAAAATGTGTTTTACTTTATTTAAATGATAAAGAAAAACCTTTTTTAAAAACATTTTTTTCAGCCAGGCTCGGTGGTTGAGGTGAGAGGATTGCCTGAGCCCGCAGGTTCCAGACCCGCCTGGGCAACTTGGCGAGACGTCATCTCTACAATAAATAAAAAAAATCAATAAATCAAAAAAATTAGCCGGGCGTGGTAGCATCCGCCTGTAGTTCCGGCTACTTAGAAGGCTAAGGCGGAAGGATCGCCGGAGCCCAGCAGGTAGAGGCTGCGGTGGCCGGGAGCATGCCACTGCACTCCAGTCTGGGTGACAGAGTGAGACTCCAACTCAAAAAAACCAAACCAAAACAAAACAAAAACCATTTTTTTTCAGGACAGCTCTGCTAGTGATGAATTCTTTCAGTTTTTGTTTGTCTGAGGAAACTTATATTTCTCCTCCCTTTTCAGGATAATTTCACTGAGTATAGAGTTCAAGATTGTTGGTTTTTTTTCTTTCAACACTTTAAGTATTTTCGTCCATTCTCTCCTTGGTTGCATGGTTTTTGATGAGAAATGCACTCTACAGGCAAAGTTCTTTAATTTTTTTAAACATGTGTTTTCTTTCAAGATTTTCCTTGCTTTGGTTTTCTTCAGTTTAAATATAGGTATACTTTTTTTCTTTCTTTTTTTTAAATTTAACTTTCTTGGTGTTCTCTGAGCTTTCTGAATCTGTGTTTTAATGCTTATCATTCATCTTGGAAAATTCCAGGCCATTATCACTTCAAATATTTCCTCTGGTTCGTTTGATCTCTTTTTCTTTCCATTTAGTATTCCAATCACGCACATTTTACACCTCTTGAAATTATTTCTCAATTTGGATGTTCTAAGGTTTTTTTTGTTGTTGTTTCTGCTCTTTAGATTGGGAAGTTTTTATTAACCTATTTTCACATTCACTGGTTATTTCCTCAGCTAGTCCAGATTAATAAGCCCATCAAAAGTATTCTTCACTTCTGTTACAGGGTCTTTGTTTTCTCACATTTCCTTTAGATTCTTACAGTTTCTGTTCCTTTGCTCACATTACCCATCTGTTCTTGTGTGTTGTCTGCTTTTGCATCATAGTCCTTAGCATATATAGTTGTTTTAAATTGTCTATTTGAAAATTCCAAAACTTGGTGTTATATATGAGTGTGGTTCTGTTGTTTACTTTCTCTTGTTGGGACTCAGAAATTCATACCCCAAAGTATGATACTCAGTATGCTTTTGAATTAAGTATAACTAGACAGCCATAGAGGCTATCCTAGGACCAAGAACTTTTAATGTTCTTTTGTTCTCCTTACCTCTCATGCAGTATGAGATGAGAGAAACCTTTTCTGGGATTACTTTATCTGACTGAGGAAACTTCTTTCCAAAAGAATGCAATTGTTTCAAAACTCCCTCTCTAGGCATCTCATTAAATATTCATGAAAGATTAACCAGGAAGAAGAGTAGAGACTAAAAATCATTACCACATTCAAACAGACTTTTTCATTCATTTTTCTGAGGGAAGCTCTGAGATTGCTTGAGAGACTATCTACCTGGTAAGACAACCTTTGTCCACAGGGCAGTTCTGCCACTTACCTTCCTGTAACTTGTTCACAAGCTGTTTTAATTTCCATTCAACGTTCTGAGAGAATTGGTTACAAACTATTGGCTCTTCTTTGAGCCCATGAATTTCCTCTAAAAATTATTTTCTGCCCTTCTATTTTTTTAAACAACATATCCCATTTTGAGAGAGTCTTCTGTAAAATTGTCTATGGCCCCCACTTCACTTCCCCTACGAAGAAGATATTTAAGTCTTAATCACCTTGCTCTACTTTGAGTTTCATATTTTGTATGACTCTCATGCTTACACATGTTAATACATTTGTATGTTTATTCTCATGTTACACTGTCAGTTCATTTTAGTGAACCTTCAAACAGGATGGAAGGGAAGCTTTTCGTTAGCTCCTAAAGTCTCCAGATTGGTTTTTCTTGTCTTTTTAGCATACCATTTAATTTTTTGTAGAAATTGGTCATCATATTTCAGATAATAGGAAGTGAGGTAGAAAGTCTTTAGTGTGAAGTTTTATGTTAATCTGGCTAGGAGTTGGGTTATATTTAATATTTTCTGTAACTACAGATGTTATACGCTTCAAACTCTTCTATGTCCTTGTTTTTAATCTCCTCTGTTGTCTTTGGGATTTCCTATGCCTCCTCAGAATGTCTGTACCTTGGAGCTCTTTCAACTCTGACCCAGTTATCACACTAGAACCCTGTAGGTATGGTATAAGGTGTGGGGAAGGGGAGCATCAATAATTTTACAATTAACTTTTAGTCTTTTTTTTTTTTTTTCTCTTTTTCTTTACTGGCAGGATCAACCAGGTATTGCTTTTTATTTTAGTGAGACTTTGATCTGGGCTATGACTCTCAGAAATGTTTCTTAGCTTTTTTCCTCCCTTGGGTGAAACAAGAAGGATGCATGGGGCTGGAGTCCCCAAAGATGAGATAAGTCTCTGGCAGCATTTTCCTTTGGAGAGTAGGCCTTTGCTGTGGAGAATGCTCTGGGTTATATGATTATTCTTTCTTCCTTCACCCACCCTGCCAGAGCCATAGGGGGTCTTTCCTGTATGTTTACCATCAGGATGCAATGGGATTAAAACACAAAAATATGGGGAACCTTCCAACATCGTAGCCCCTGGGAGGTTCTCATTCTCATACCTGTCCATTCTCATACTCTGGCATTTCATCAAAATAACCATGTAAATGTTTATGGAGCTTCTGTTTCAGATAAGCAGATTTCAGGCATGTCCCTCTAGATTTTGGGGTGGTGATGTGTCCTGTATAGGAACAAAGAGTTTCCCCCCTGCCCTCTGAAGTTTTGCTGAAATAAACTAATAACAGGCTAACAGGAGAAAGGGAATACAAATGTGCTAATGTGCGTAAGCACAGGAGCCATATGTCAACTTGAAATTATCAAAAGGATCAGAATCCAGTTTAAGGACATTATTCTAGGCAACCCCTTCAGGTCTCCTCCCACTGTGAGCTTGTCTGTCCTCTCAATAAATCCTGCTTTCTAAAAAAAAAAAAAGATGTTATTCCAGTGCAAAGTCCAGTGAGAATAGTTGTTTGGGTAACAACTAGGAGGGGGGTCAGTGCTCCAAGCTGAAAAGTTAAGTAAGGTCTTGCTTATGTAGGCAAAAAGCAAAGAAATGTAATAGGATTCCAACATCTTCATAGAAGGCTGGTTTAAGAGTTACAGTAATTTGATTCATTACAGCTTGTTTTCTTTTCCAAAAATCTTCTTAAAATTTTTTATTTTAAAGATGTGGGATACAATTCAGAATTAGGTATATAAGTGGTCATCATACAGGTAAAGTTTGGGCCTCCCTTTTGTCCCCACTTCACCTGGTTTGAGATCAGGTATCCCTATTGATGTTATGTGCACCCCCTCTTTCTTTTCCAATTTAAAAGAGTATATTTAACATGCTATTTTAGACAATGTGATAGTTGTAAGGTCTTTATAATGAAAGTAAGAGGAGAGTGATTTATAATGAAGATCGACAGCAGAGAGGAAGGGATCTTCTCAGGCATCTTAAGGTCTTTTACAACATTTCATAAAACAACACTTTTTTTTTTAAAGTCTAATTTATAATTAAAGGAACAAAGGTTACAGCTGCCTGTCACATTACTCAGGTCTCATAATCACATTCCTTTAAGGCTCAAAATAATTTAAAGTTCCAACAGCTTTGATTTTTGAGTTACTTATTTTTACATGTACAAAATATGAAACCCAAAGAAGAGCCAGATGGCTGAATCTGACATACACTTTTCACAGGGGAGAGGAAAATGAGAGAAATGTAGGCAATTTTGAGGGGTAGTAAATGAATTTAGGGAAGATGATTGGATTCAGGAGACAGAAATTAACTTGTAAATGACTCTCTGGAATTTGAATGAGCCTTAGAGACAGACAATAATTTGTGACAAAGTCTGTCCAGGTGTGATTATATTCATCAGTCTTCTTTATTGTGATAGGTAGTGAAATTTCATGGAGAGGCTAGATGGCAACTGTGTTTATCCTGGAGTAGCGTGGGCAAAAGAATTTAGCAGAGAGAATTCTAAAGGGGTGGGGGGCAGGGATCAGGAAAGTACTGAGTTCTGAGACTGAAAGGACATAACATGGATTTAATATACCCAATGAGCAGCTATTTTATCATTGCCTGTTTTTCTAGCAGTCCACTTAACTTACCCTCTAATCACTAGCCAAGGACTGAACTGATTTCTCAGAGGTAGCTACCCAACTTGTTTTGTACTAATTAGATTTTCTATTTCAAGTATTTGCCTCACCCATAAGACTCAAGTTAACCTAATCACTCCATCGTGACCTTCATGACACAGATAAAACATATTACCATGGCAGCAATCATGTGACTAACCTACCCATGTGACTAGCCTACCCATCTGCCTGCTGTCCATCACCTGCGCTTACCTACCTCTTGGTGATGATGTGGAGCAGACCACCACCCAATCATCTTAATGACCTTTCCCCATAAAAGGGAAGGATTAAAAGAACTCAATCATGAGCAGCCAGCTGCCATTGCCAGGTCATTGTGGCCATTGCCTTGCTGTGGCCATGTGCTCTTTGAGCCATGGCCAGCCCGTGTTTTCCAAAGCTTTGGTACCTCCCCTCCCTTGGGGAGGTGAATCCCCTCTTTCTTTCCAATTTACTTTCTAAATAAATAATATTTTCTAGTCTAACTTATGTGCAATTCTTTGCATCTTTTATGTGGCATCATAACACACCAGACACTCACACACCTAGACACCCACACCTCGGATGGGCCTGGCTTAACATTCTGGAGACCCTGCCAGGAGTGTGACCCTAACAAAGACTCTAGTTTAAGGGCTCTGGTTTTTTTTTAGAGTCTTGCTCTATTGCCCAGGCTGGAGTACAGTGGTGTGATCAAGCTCACTGCAGCCTCAATCTACTGGGCTCAAGTGATCCTTTCACCTCAGCCTCCCAAAATGCTGGAATTACAGGTGTGAAACAGCACACCTGGACCCTAAGGTCTTTTAATTCCCTTTAGTTCAAAAGTGCTCAGCACATCAAAGAACCATACATTGGAGTAACATTTTCTGAGCCCCAATCTTGCAATCTCAATTCTCTAATAAGTTCAAGAAAAATAACTGACTTTCAGTTTCTCCAGCAGTTTCTCGTTTTAACTATGAAAGTGATAACTTTCAAGGTCTTTACATGTTCTAGCTAGAACTGGTAGTCTGGGAAGAAGTATTTTTATCATCACCTTTATTGTTTAAAATGGCTGACTCATGAAGTTAATAAAAAGCAGCCTAATTTTTAGTATGTTAAATAATTTTTTTAATTCTCTAAAGATTATGTGCCCATCATTGCTTCACCTTAGAAGCCCTCTCTTCTCCCCCGCAAGCCCTTTGTCCAAACTAAACCATCTGCTCGCTTCTCTGCTATCTCGCTTTTCATTCTTCACTTTCTGACTCATCCTCTGGGTCTCAGCTAAGTCTCTCTTTTTTAAGAAAATATTCATCATTTTTTAATGAGGTTAAATCTAAAGTAGATTAAATTACTTTATGCTGTATTGTTTCTTTGCCCCCTGTATAACACCTTTGGAAATATTGAAGTCCTCTGAAATTCCTTTTTTTTTTTTTTGAGTCAAAGTGTCACTTTGTCACCCAGGGCTAGAGTGCTGTGACACGATCACGTGGTTACCGCAGCCTCAACCTGCTGGGCTCAGATGATCCTTCCATCTCAGCCTTCCAAGTAGCTGGAGTCACAGTGGCTTACCACCACGCCCCCTAATGTTTTGTTTTATTGTAGAGATGAGGTTTTGCCAAATTGCCTAGACTGGTCTCAAACCTCTGGCCCCAGGCAACCCTCTGTCTTCAGTCTCCCAAAGTGCTGGGATTACAGGTGTGAGCCACCATGCTTGGCTGAAATTACTTTTTAAAATGTAATCATTGTGAGAACAGAGATTACTTCTGTATTTCTTGTAACTAGTATAATTACTTGCGCAATGTATGTACTTAAGAATAATTTATTGGTATTGGTACAGGAACAGGCATATAGACCAATGGAATAGAATTGAGATTCCAGAAGCAAAGCCTCAATTTCTCAACCAATTCATCTTCGACAAAGCCTCCACCACCTACCACTGGGGAGAGGAGAACCTATTCAGTAAATGGTGCTGGGAAAACTGGCTGACCACATGCAGAAGATTGAAACAGGATCTCTATCTATCCCCATACACAAAAATTAACTCCAAATGGATCAGAGACCTAAATGTAAAACCTCAAACCATAAGAACCTTAGAAAATGAAGGACATACCCTCATGGAAATTGGAACTGGCATCCAATTCCTGAACAAAACCC
>CAUYQG010013372.1:0-18970 GCA_963574415.1 Tarsius wallacei | reverse complement strand
TGGAGTGCAGTGGCCGCTTCCGGCCACCGCAGCCTCGACCTGCTGGGCTCCAGCGATCCTTCCGCCTCAGCCTTCCAAGTAGCTGGAACTACAGGCACGCGCTACCATGCCCGGCTAATTTTTTGATTTATTGTAGAGATGAGGTCTTGCTTGCCCAGGCGGGTCTTGAACCCGCAGACTCAGGCAATCCACTCACCTCAGCCTCCCAAGGCACGGGATTACAGGCTGAGCCACCCAGCCGGGCCTATTTTTCTCTTATGGAATCCAGTGTAGATATTTCCTAAAAATCGACATATTTCCTAATAATCTTAGCTCTGCTACAGATATGTGTGTGTATGTGTTTAAAATAATTGTATCCTGTTTCTTTCCAGTTAAAACAATCCACCATTTAATTTTTGTTCCTTCAAAGGTCTTTGTTAGGTAAAGGAACTTATACCAAAATTTCAGAAAAAGAACTGTTGCTCTCTTGGTCTTAAATTTTACTTGAGAATATATGTTTAATCTTCATGTCTCTTTTTTTTTTTTTTTTTTTTTTGAGTAGGAGTCTTGCGGGGTTGCCCAGGCTACATTGCAGTGGCACACTCACGGCCACTGCAGCCTCGGCCTACTGGGCTCAGATGATCCTTCCGCCTCAGCCTTCCAAGTAGCTAGAACCACAGGCACTTGTCACAATGCCTGGCTAATTTTTTTAATTTATTGTAAAGACGAGGTCTCGCCAAGTTGCCCAGGCTGGTCTGGAACCCCTGGACTCGAGAGATCCTCTCACCTCCACCTCCCAAAGTGCTGGGATTACAGGCGTGAGCCTCCACACCCGGCTTAATCTTCATCTCTATTTACAACATGGCAAGCTGATCTCGGCTCAGGTACACATCAACACCAACAAAGAGCCAGAGTGGAGCAATGTTCTACTGGGTATGACCAACATTAGCTGTATGTAACCCCAGACAGCCACGCTAACTAGCTTTCTCAAGCATGTAGCTGGAGGCCAGGTTTTGACAGTTTGATCACAACTTAGAAACTTGATAACAATATTAACATTGCTTTTGTTCAGAAGTATCAATTCTGGCCAGTAATCGTGAAGCAAGAGGATTACCTGAACCCAGGGGTTTGAGACCAGCCTGGGTAACATAGCAAGGCCTTGTCTCTACAGTAAATAAAAAAATAAGTTGGGTGTGGTGGCACATGCCTGTAGTTCCAGCTACTTGGAAAGCTGAGGCGAAAGGATCACCGGAGCCCAGCAGGTAGAGGGTACAGTGGCCATAAGCATGCTACCACACTCCAACCTGGGCAAAATAATTTTATTCAAAAAAAAAAAAAAAAAAAAAAAAAAAGTATCAATTCTGTGTTTCCAGGTACGGGATGGGCTGTATCTACATTTATGTTTTTACTGACAAGGCCAAAATGGAGAAAATCATAGCCTCTCCATAAGAAAAACTGCCACGTAATTCTTCCTTCATAACCAGAGAACACATCCTCTTACGTCTTCCTAAATCCTTCAGTCTAAAGAGGGTAAGAAAACCCATAAATCTACCTGTCAAGACCACCTAAAGCCTAAAGAAAAAGGAAATCAAATCTTTGGATAAGATGCTTTTAAACTTCTCAGTGTCCATGAGTTTGTTTTTTTTTAATTGCAAATAAACATGTGTTAGGCCGGGTGTGGTGGCTCAAGCCCATAATCCCAGCACTTTGGGAGGCTGAGGAGAGAGGATTGCCTGAACTCAGGGGTTCAAGACCAGCTTGGGCAACTTGGTGAGACCTCGCCTCTACATTAAATCAAAAATAAAGAAATAAGATGGGCGTGTTAGCTCAGTGGAATGATCACCTGAGCCCAGCAGGTGGAGGCTGCAGTGGCTGTAACGAAAAAAAACCAAACAGAAAACCCATGTATCAAGCATCTTCTGGGTTGGGCATGGTGGTTCATGCCTGTAATCCTAGCACTTTGGAAGGTCAGGTTAGGAGGATTGATTGAGCTCAAGACCAACCTGGGCAACACAGCCAGACCTCATCTCTACAAAAAAATCAAAAATTTAGCCAGGAGTAGTGGTGTGTACCTATAGCCTCAGCTAATCAAGGAGGTAAAGGCAGAAGGATCGCCGGAGTCCAGGAAGTCGAGGCTGTGGTAAGACCTGATCATGCCACTGCACTCCAGCCCTGGGCAACAGAGTGAGATCCTGACTCAAAAAAAAAAAAAAAAAAAAGAAAAGAAAAGAAAAGAAAAAAGAATGCACCCATAAAAGCAACTCTGACTAGTCATGTGCTCTAACTCAGAGACCCCAGAGCCAGGTCTAACCAGACAGCCAGGCCCTTCCAAGGGTCTGGCCCAGAGGGTGCCTGCAAGTAGAGCCAACCTCTACCCTCAGGAAGGAATTTTCCCACAGCTCAATTAGGGGCTTTCGGGTTGGGATCCAAGGTTGGAAAGGGATGTCGGAGTCCTACTGCAGTGAGCCCGGAAGCCTGAGGTAGAAGGTTTAAGTCACAGGCAACTGAGATGCTACAGAAGAATATGAATTTCTTAAAGTGCAGCCGCTGAGGGACTGTGAGAGCGACCCTGGCTGTCCATCCCTCACAACAAACTAGCAGGAGAAGGAGAAAGGAGGTTGAGGGTGGGGGAGGGAGGTGGAGAGGAAAAAGGGATACAAAGAAATTACTACACCATTGAAAAGGTGATCGTAAGCCAGGCTCGGTGGCTCCGCCTGTAATCCCGCGCTTTGGAGGCTGAGGTGAGTGGATTGCCTGAGCCCGCGGGTTTGAGACCCGCCTGGGCAACTTGGTGAGACCTTATCTCTACAATAAATAAAAAATCATCCGGGCGTGGTAGCGCGCGCCTGTAGTTCCAGCTACTTGGAAGGCTGAGGCGGAAGGATCGCCGGAGCCCAGCAGGTTGAGGCTGTGGTGGCCCGGAGCGGCCACTGCACTATACGCCTGGGCGACAGAATGAGACTCCAACTCAAAAAAAAAAAAAAAAGAAAAGGTGATCGTATTATTGGATAATATTTTACTTTATTTGTAGTTATAAATCATTGAATTCACCTCCAGGGATTTTTCCTAAGAAGATAATTAGATGAGCAAACACACATGCCCAAGGTTGTTAATTTCAGCACTGTTTATAATGGCAAAAACTGGAAACAATTTAATGTCTCATCAACAGAGAGTTGGTTAAATAGTTACGGAACTTCCCGGTTATGGTTTCAAATCATTTTTTCTACATCAATACACCTGAACAAAGAGAAACACAATGTACTATTGTGGCTGGGTCAGAGCAAAGGCTCTCCATGGAACTAGAGAGCTGCTAGAAGTGTAAAATGAAATCCTCCCTCACCCTGGGGATTTTTGGTACCCCCTGCCCTGGCCTCCCCTTCCTCAATATGTTTAAGAATCTGAGATGTGAGCATTGTCATGAAAAATGGTAACATGGCCAGGCTTGGTGGCTCACGCCTGTAATGACAACACTTTGGGAGGCTGAGGCAGGAGGACTGCTTAAACCCAGGAGTTCGAGACCAGCCTGGGCGACGTGCAAGACCTGGTCTCTACAAAAAAATAAAAAAATTAGCCAGGCATGATGGTGCACACCTGTAGTCCCAGCTACTTGGGAGGCTGAGGCAGAAGGATCTCCCAAGCCCAGATGAGCTGTGATTGTGCCACTGAACTCCAGCCTGGGCGACAGAGTGAGATGCCGACTCAGAAAAGATAGAGTAACAGCTTAATATTCACTCACATGGTGCTAGGTACACAATACATGGCTGAACAGTTAGGTTTCATAGTTCCAGTGTGATCTTACTGATGAAAGACTAGCAGTGTCAAGACCATTTTCAAATGTTAACAGCTGTTTCCTCCAGTTGCTAGGATTTGGGATGTTTTACTTGCTTATTTATATTTTCTGTATTTTGGGAATATTTCTACAATGAGACTACATTATTTTATGAGCAGAAAAAGAAATAAAGAAAAAAGCACTTACATTAATACTTAAACATGTAAAAACAAAGTTTACTGGGAGTCAAGTCCTTACAAGAAATGTCTCTTCCTAACAAATGGGTTTTTGCACCTCAAGCCTTGGCCTATAGATCATAAGCAACAGTCACTGCAATGAAATTTCCAGACAACAAAGGAACGTATTGGTCTCTTGATGTTCCCTCAGGTCAATCTGGATAAATATTTGAAATCCCTTCTTTCAGCTAGTAAGTATCTTTCTGTTTTCAAAAAGAGGAGGAAAAAAGCAAACTCCTCTTTTCACAAATTTGTCTTTTTTCCTCCATCAGGCCCTCTGAAATTCAAATTTGTCTCTTATAAAATAATCAACAGAAATTAAAATGGTCCAGTTTTGAAATTCAGGAAAAGAGAAATAAGGAGAAAACAGAATTAATTTGTAATGTGAATACAGAAATAAGAAATCTCAAGGATATTAATAGGAAAACTTATGTTTCATACAACTGTACATGTTCCACTAAAATATTATTTCTAAGTGGAACACACACACAAAATCTGCTCAGTTCAAAATATTGTACTTTCAATTCTTATTTTGAATGTCATGAAAAACTAAATCAAAAAGGCAAGGGAGAGCGGGGTCCATCATAACACAATCTGAGAAACAAAAGATAAAGTCCTGTAACTCGTTGACTTTATATTTTGTAGGAAACTAATTTGCTCTGCACTGAATATAAAAACTTACCTCATGCCAAATGTAGGGGCGCCAAATGAAATGGACAAAAATAATGTCAAAATTGAGAATAGAGTAGACTCGAGGGGTATGAGATAAATAGGACAGGTTTTATAAACATGTCTCCTTAGTAAAGTAGATTTTAAATGTCATCTTACCCAGCGACTAAGACGTATTTTCCATCTGCTTGATCCTTTAACCTTTCAAGCAGGGACAAACGTACTTTGGCCTTGCTCTTGCCGTAGATTTCAATTTCATCTGCAAGCAATCCTATCTCCTTGGCAAGAACAGCCACAGCTTTTGGAGTCTGGCCTCTTGAAATCTCGATATCACTAGGGGGAAAGCAACACAAGAGAGTCGGGAGTCTTCTCAGCTTAGGTGGTCGCTGCTGTTGTGAACACAGCCATATATCATGACAACAATTAAATCAACGCAATTGCTTTGGGGGTCCCTGCTCCCAGACTATATCAAGCACAACTGCTAACAATTAATGTGTATGAGAACATGGTGCATATGTTGAGAGATGCAATTCCCAAGGACTCACAAAGATCCTAGAATTGTGTCCAGGCACAAAGATGACACCGATGCCTCATGGAGAGGAGAACCGTCCAGCACAATGTGCCCAAAAGCCTCCTACGAGTGTGGATCCTCCACAAAGTGCCTTGTGTGGACCATGGCTGTATCTCCTCGCCATGAATAGAAGGGTCATTGCATAACACTCTCCTACTTGGCTGGTCACATGTGTCTCTTGGCTAGTTAAAAAATGTGGAAGTGCTCTTTTGTTTCATCTGTGTCCACATTACCCTTCTCTCTTTCCTACTTCTAGTCCAAATTCATATTTCAAAATATTTTAGTCATTACATAACTGTCGGTAAAAAGACCTAGTGCCCGAAGCTCAACCTCAGACTGAGGGAATTTTAGGAACTCTGGAGTGTTGCTGGTACATAATCTGACACTTCTATTTCTACTGGCAAGGTGAGACCACCACGACTTATCGTACAGGAGCACTGTGGACGCCAGCACGCACAACGATGGATTCTTCAGGGAACCTCCAAAGCTCACGTGCTTGGTCATTTCTTTCCTGGGGAGTCAAGTCACCCATCCATCTACTGGCCATCAGTCTGAGTGAGAGCTGAAAGGTTTACCTATTGCCCCAGCCAGCAAGGTTCACCCAGTGTGTTGGACACAGGAGAACAGGCATCAGAGACTGCTCTTAAGAATCACAGCAGATAACACTATAAGAAAGGGATTGGCGACCAGGCACCGTAGCTCAGCCTGTAATCTCAGCACTTTGGGAGGCCGAGGCAAGAGGACCGCCTGAGCCCAGAGGTTCAAGACCAGTCTGGGCTACTTGGTGAGACCTCATCTCTACAATAAATCACAAAAACTAGCTGGGCGTGATGGCGTGCGTCTGTAGTTCCAGTTACTTGGAAGGCTGAGGAGGAAGGATTGCTTGAGCCCAGCAGGTCGAGGCTGTGGTGGCCGGGAGCAGCCACTGAACTCCAGCCTGGGCGACAAGAGTAAGACTCCAACTCAAAAAAAAAAAAGGGATTGGCAATAGTGGGACACTGCCAGCGTCGGGGGTCTGGGGGCGGGGGGCACATAACATCAATAAAGGTACCAGATATCAAACCAGGTGAAGTGGGGACCAAAGGGAGGCCCAAACTTTACCTGTACAGTGACCACCTGTATACCTAATCCCAAATTGTACCCCACATCTTTAAAATAATAATAATAAAAGATTCAGTGAACAACGGTCAGGAGTTTGGACTTCATTCCCAGATGGTGGGAAGCTGGAGTGTGCTCAGCAGCGTGTGATTGGTCATTGCCAAGTGGGTGAGTGAGTAAAGAAATTTGCCATCTGTGGCTGAGACAACTTTAGGAATCTCTTGTGGGTTAGAAGTGGATCTCACTCATGTTTGCGTAAACAATTACAAAAAAAAAAAGAGTCACAGCAGAGAGGGCAGCCATTCCCTGACTTGCCTTGGAGCACTGATTGGTGACACAGCAGCCTCTTTGCCATAGGCAGCAGCTCACCCCCTTCTCGATCGGGCAGTGCCTCGACCCTGTTTCTGTAGCTTGGGTTAAGAGATAACAGCAAACACACCTCCATGTAGATGTCTCCAAAGGGCACCAGAGAGGCCAGGAGAGGGCACGAGGCCTCATGGTGGTGTGGGCTGGGCACCGGGCTTCTACCAGGTGACCCCCTCACCAGGCCCACCTGGCATATTCCTTCTCATTCTTTGCCCACCCAACCTTTCCTTTCTAGGCCCCCATTCCATGTTGACTTCCTAGCCACGTCCTTTTTCTGTTTTTCTCCTCCTACAATCTCCTAAATTAATAAGCCTAGTCTTGGAGAGTCTCCAAGGTTTTCTCTTCACTAACTAGAGTCACAGTGACATCATTTTGAGTTTTCAAGTGATTAATAAACTGCTCAGCTTGCCTTCTTCTCCCAGTGGCTCTAGAAATCACATTTGGTTCAACAGTTAAAGCATTATTTTCCCCTCAAGTAGAATTTACTATGAAAGTCGTTGGTACACAATTCGGTGGGATCCATCTTAATTTGTTTTTAGCTCTGGGTAAGTATAATTTACTGATTTACTTTTTAAAACTAGGGTCCTATAGCAACATATATATCTTC
Organism: Tarsius wallacei; assembly: GCA_963574415.1. NCBI lineage: Eukaryota > Metazoa > Chordata > Mammalia > Primates > Tarsiidae > Tarsius > Tarsius wallacei. The sequence goes on along the minus strand of CAUYQG010013372.1, from coordinate 11,675 downwards.
AAAAATGAAGATATTTTACAAAACAGATTGCACAACTATAGGGATGACGTTTCAAAGAATAACATTCTTCACTGGAACTCGTGTCTTAATGAACACAGAGCATGACTAAGATGTTTAGTCTATTGGAGGGGCAAAAATGTAACCTGGATGTTTCACCTGCCTGGTGGGTATAACCTCACCAGAGTGCTCAGCTGACCGCCCAAGGAAACAGAGGTCAATTTAAAAAAGCAACTGGTTATCAGGTGAAAAATGAGTTCATTCCTGGAGGGGTTTTATCTGACACTCCATGCATTCCAAGGTTGCTAGATGGGATTACCTGGGGACACACACCTGGCGCTAGGTGCACCTGGATAAAGGGAGCAGGGACAATTCCTTGGAGGAGGGCAGACATGTCTGACTCTGGCTCAGACATCACCTCGAACCAGTCATTCTAAATCAGACACTGAGATTCTGTCCTGCAGTTTATATTTCCAAATTTATACATAGAGAATATGTAGCTTAGACCGCATTGAATACCACTCTGAGGAAAATATTCATTCTGACTATCACAGACGATCTTACCAAAGAGTTCAGAAGCAAGCCAAGCTCAGTTCCAACATGGAGTGACGTTTGGTTAGGTTGGTCCCTTACCTCAGAGTAGATACCTACCTGGCCCTTATGGCTAAGCAGATATATGTGCTAGGCATTTCTAACACTCAAAAGCATATTCCAAATATTGCATTCCCATATTTTGTCAAATCTAAAACCACTGCTTTGTGGGCTACTAGGAAAAACCCTGCCATTTAATATAGGACACATCAATGAAATAAAATGAGAAAACACGCATTCATGGAATGGACAGAATATGGTAAACATGTTCATTATGATTCAATTTCAGAAGATTCATGGCGATTTAATGATGGGAGAAAATTACCTACACCAAAAACATAGCAACATGAGCTGTGCCCCCACCCATGACTAACTGATTCCTAAGACACCCAGAGAAGCTGACATCTACATGCACAAAACGCCACCAATTACCTTGGCACCGGGGAGAGAGGCTGAAGCTTCAAGCAGTGGAGTCGCCACCGCCTGTGTTGCTGTTCACGAAGCCATCTCCTGCCACTGCTCACCATGTTCTTCAGCAGGGAGAGAGAGGAAAGTTTGCGTTACAAACACACACGCTCGCGGGGGACGCCCTTCCACCAAGAAAGTATGGCTCGCAGATGTTAGGAGACGGAAAGGATGGTAAAGTCGCATGGAAATGCACGGAAACATTAGGAATAATTTCATTCACGTGTAATTAGGCTTGTACGTTTTTCTTAAAAGGAAAAATGTAAGCTAAAAAACACTATTAAAATAAGCCGGGCATGATGGCATGTGCCTGTAATCCCAGGTACCAGGGAAGCGAAGGCAGGAGAATCTCTTGAGGCCAGGAGTCTGATGCTGCTGTGAGCTATGATGGTGTCACCACACTCCAGCCTGGGCGACAGAGCAAGACTTTGTCGTTAATTAATTAATTAATCAATTTAAAAAATGAATAGCTTCCGTGTTCACAAAAGTCATCAAGTACACGGATCAAATTATCCTGGGTAGTCTCTTTATTTCAATTAGACAAGAAGAATGAGGAAAATACAAGACTAGGCTGGGCACAGTGGCTTATGCCTGTCATCCCAGCACTTTGGGAGGCGGAGGCCAAGAGGATTGACTGAGCTCAGGGGTTCGAGACCAGCTTGGACAACTTGGCAAGGACTCATCTCCACAATAAATCAAAAAATTGGTCAAGCGTGGTAGCGTGTGCCTGTAGCTCTGGCTACTTGGAAGGCTGTGGCAGAAAGACCGCCTGAGCCCAGCAGGTCGAAGCTGCAGTGGCCGTGAGCATGCCACTGCTTTCCAGCCTGGGTGACACAGTGAGACTCCTACTCAAAAAAAAAAGTCTACAAATAATACATACTTTTTTTCCCAGAGAGGGTCTCGCTCTGTTTCCCAGGCTGGAGTGCAATGGTGTAAACATTGCTTACTGCAGCCTCGACCTTCTGGGCACAAGTGATCCTCCTGCCTCAGCCTCTTGAGTAGCTGGGGCTACAGGTGGGTGCCAGCATGTCCAGCAAATTTCTCAATGATTTGTAGAGACAGGGGTCTTGCCTTGCTGTCCAGGCTGGTCTCGAACTCTTGGCCTCAAGGAATCCTCCTGCCTTGGCCTCCCAAAGTGTTGGGGCTACAGGTATGAGCCACCACACCAGGTTAACAAATATTTTAATAATCTTGTCTTCGAGAGGTAAGCCCAGTTCTTTTTCCCTTGAATGTAAACTATACTTAGCAACTCGCTTCTAACACACAGGAGAGAAGGCAGTGGCAGTGTGTGGTTTTGAAGACTATGTCATGAATCATGCCATGGTTTCCTCCTCGCTTTCTCCCTTGGATGGCTCATTCTAGGGGCAGTTAGCTGCCACACTGTGAGCAACCCTATGGGGAGGTCTACATGATGAGGAACTAAACCATCCTGCCAACAGCCCGTGAGGAATTACCCATCACATGCCAGCAGTCACAGGAGTGCGTCATCTTGGAAACGGATCAAATCCTGAGCCAGAACCACCAAATCTGCTGATCTATTGCCAAATCTCTGACTCACAGAAACTGTGAGATAAGAAATGTTTGTGGGCAAGGCAAGGTGGCTCACACCTGTAATTCCAGCACTTTGGGAGGCAAAGGTGAGAGGATTGCCTGAGCCCAGGGGTTTGAGACCAGCCCGGGCAACTTGGTGAGACCTCGTCTCTACAATAAATCAAAAAATTAGCTGGGCATGGTGGCGCATGCCTGTGGTTCCAGTTACCTGGAAGGCTGAGGCGGAAGGATCAACTGAGCTTAGCAGATCGAGTCTGCAGTGGCCATGAGCGGGTGCCACTGTACTCAAGCCTGGGCATCAGAATGAAAAAGAAATGTTTGTGGCTCTAAGTTGCTAAATTTTAGAGGTCATTTATTGCACAGCACTAGATAACTAATACACAGACCCTGATTTGGGTCCCTGCCCCATACATGCCAGGTGATCACAGGCAAGTCACTTTTCTGTTTTATCATTTTCTCATGTATCAAATGAGCTCGATACTCTGTGTATAAAGTGTCTTACACTGTACCTGGTAAATAGAACACCTGCAAAATGTAAGCAACTGTTAATCAGGCCTCTAAACTCAAACCTCTCAAACAGCTGTGTCAAACAAACCTGAATCCTCAGAGCAGCAGCAAGAAGACTCACATCATCTTCAATTAGTCCACTAAAATGCACCCCAGGGGAACCTTGTCCAACCTTTCCTGAAAAAAATTTGAAGAAAAAGAAGAAAGACTTGAACACATTATCATTCATAACCAATAGCCCTTATAAAAAGTCAGCACACTAAGTGTCTTCCTTCCTTTCTTTTTTTTTTTTTGAGTTGGAGCAACACTTCAGTTTTATGAATCACTCTTTGTCACCCAGGCTGGAGTGCAGTGGCACGCTCATGGCCACCGCAGCCTCAACTTGCTGGGCTTAGGCAATCCTTCTGCCTCACCCTTCCAAGTAGCTGGAACTACAAACGCATGCCACCATGCCCGGCTAGTTTTTGTGATTTATTGTAGACAAGGTCTCATCAAGTTGCCCAGGCTGGTCTCGAACTCCCGGGCTCAGGCAATCCTCTCACCTCTACCTCCCAAAGTGCTGGGATTACAGGCTGAGTCACCACACCCAGCCTTTTTTTTTTTTTTTTAAATAAAGAGAGACTGAGTCTCCCTCTGTACTCTGTCACCCAGTCTGAAGTGAAGTGGCTTAATCATGGATCACCACAGCCTCAACCTCCTGGGCTCAGGCAATTCTTACACGTCAGCTTCCTGAGCAGCTAGGACCACAGGCATGTGCCACCTTGCCCAGCTTATTTTTTGTTGTTGTTGGTAGAGTCAGGGTCACACTATGTTGCCCAGGTTAATGGTCTCATTTTTAACTAAGAAAGTTAGGCTGTCAGGGCACAGATACAGGCTGGTCAACTCTGGCATAGCTGTGGGGCTCTAATTCAGCCCGCTTCATACTTAACATTAGAGAAGTAGCCATCTAAGCTATTTACCTGGGATAAACGAATTTAATTTAATAAAGTACAGCAAGCTTGGGGAATTCATATCTCACACTGTACCAAGAGAAACATCTAGGAACTGTCTCTTCAAACAACCACAAGCATAATAGTTCAAGGTCACTCATAGTGAACATTCGAAACATTTAAGTGAAGGCAGCGCGGCCTGTAAACGAGCTCACAGACCTTAGAGTCACGCCTGAATTAAAATCATGCCTCCGCTTCTTATTAGCAATTGTGACCTTGGGTCCATTAATTCATGTGGGTAATATCAACCTCCTAGACTTTTGTGAACATGAAATGTGGTGAGGTATGGAAAGGGTTTGGCCAAAAGTATGTACGTTTAAACAATTAGAGCAAAAATACTGCTTAGGAGAAAGAACAGGGAAATGTCTTCCATGGCATAATTTGTCAGAAGTACTTTGTCTCCTAACCTTTTGACTTTTTGACACAGTGGGACTTCATCTTGGTAGAAGGATCCATAATCTTGATTGAACAGTAAGTAGGAAGTAGAAGCAATTTTGCTTTGAGCTCAAAGCATAGGAGGATAAACACACTTCCAGGATAAACCCGGCCAAAGTGTTACAGGAAAGTGACGCTTTCTTTGATAATTAAAAAATTCTGACTGCATGCAAAGGCTCACGCCTGTAATCCCAGCACTCCAGGAAGCTGAGGCGGGAGAATCGCTTGAGCCCAGGAGTTCGAGACCAGCCTGGACAACATAATGAGACCTCGTCTCCACAAATAATATAAAAATTTGCTGGGTGTGGTGATGTGTGCCTGTAGTGCCAGCTACTCTGGAGGCTGAGGCGGAAGGATTGCCTGAGCCCAGGAGGTCGAGGCTGCCGTGAGCCATGATTGTGTCACTGCACTCCAGTCTGGGAAACAGTGAGATCCTGACTCAAAAAATAAATAAATAAATAAATAATCCCTGTCATAGAAGTGATAGGACCAATTTTCCATTAAATCTAAGAGATTATACTTTAGGATATTAACTTTAGGGATTACCTGATTATCCAAAGAGAAAGACATTGCTAAGAATTCTACTCTTCTCTCCTATAGATAGCACTTATAAAATTTATGAAAAGTAAACACACATGTAAAATGCTATAGCCCACATCTTCCCTTAGAGAAAAGAAATATTTTAAATAGCAACTTTTTTGAATTAAGAGACTATTTTCTTCTTTTTTGGAACACTCTACTCTTAAATTATCCACTTAGCTGACAGTCCTATGCAAGAAAGAACACAAAACACTTAAGAGTACATGTTTTGTGTTGTTCTATTGTCAAATGTATTAAGGGTGTTGGAAAATCATATCCCTCAAGTATTGTTTAAAGATTAGTAACACTTCAGTTTTATGAATCATTTTTAGGCAAAAGCCAAGAGTCTAGAGGATGAGATCTGTGTTGTTTTGTGTTAACCACTAGAGATCTGATCTTAACAGCTTGTCCAACTACTACAGAAAATAAATAGGTTTCTCTTATTCTTCTATCTTTAAGTGATAGAAAAATTTTTAAAAAGCTACATTCCAGGAGTTGGTACCAAGTCACAAATACATGTTCTCAGGATGTAATCAGGAATACCCATGTGGGTGAAGAACATTTGACCTCCAAAGTTACACAGGAAATGTAAATTCCTAGGAATTCCTCCTATAATTAGTCACTTGCATAACACAGAACTTAGCAAAAGTGAGGATATGCTTTTTTGAGACGCTATGATTCCTGACCTAAGCCATGTCACCATTTTTTCTCTTTTTTTGAGTAAGAGTGTTACTCTGTCACCCAGGCTGGAGTACAGTGGCATGCTCACAGTCACTGTAGCCTCGAGTAGCTGGAACCACAGGCATGTGCCACCATGCCTGGCTGATTTTTTGATTTATTGTAGAGATGAAGTCTCACCAAGTTGCCCAGGCTGGTCTCAAACCCTTGGACTCAGGCAATCCTCTGGCTTCCACTTCCCAAAGTGCTGGGATTATAGGCATGAACCACCACACCTGGTTGTCACCAATAATTTCTTTTTTTTTTTTTTTTTTTGAGTTGGAGTCTCACTCTGTCACCCAGACTGGAGTGCAGTGGCCGCTCCCGGCCACTGCAGCCTTGACCTACTGGGCTCCGGCGATCCTTCCGCCTCAGCCTTCCAAGTACCTGGAACTACAGGCGCGCGCTACCACGCCCGGGTAATTTTTTGAGGTATTGTAGAGATGAGGTCTTGCTTGCCCAGGCAGGTCTCGAACCCACGGGCTCAGGCAATCCACTCACCTCAGCCTCCCAAAGGCGCGGGATTACAGGCTGAGCCACCGAGCCCGGCTTGTCACCAATAATTTCAACAAGCATAAGGAGGAGAAGGCCTGATGACTAAAACAAATTCTTTTAAGGTTTCCAGTTCAAGATGGTAGGCAGCATATACAGCAGTACTCTCCTTCCAGTCAAGGGGGCCAAAATATATGCTGGAAGAACACAAACCCATAAGAGTAAAAAGGGAGCTATGAAGGGATCAGAAATCTTACAAAACTTTTGGGAGAGAAGCAAGTAGGATCAGATTGATGGGAAACCAGAGCAGACAGAATACTGACAAAATACTGACAGAAGCCTCTAATGAGGTAAAAATCTCTTCTTGCTCATGAACCCCGTTTAAGCCCAAAGCTCACAGTCAACAAATATTAGAAGCAGCAGTGGGTAAAGCAGCAGTCCCCCAGACTAAAAGGTGTCCCTTAGCAGCAGGGCAAGTTGACTCTGTTCACACACCATGTTGCCTTCTGATTTCATGACTAGTAGACGAAGGTTTACTACCTGCAGTTAACTGTTGGCCCATTAAGAAATAGGTAATGAAGGCCAGGAGCAGTGACTCCCACCTGGAATCCCAGCACTTAGGGAGGCCAAGACGAGAAAATAGCTTGAGCCCAGGAATTCGAGACTGGTCTAGGCAATAGAGACTTCATCTCTACAAAAAAAATCAAAAAATTAGCTGGGCATGGTGGCACACACTTGTAATCCCAGCTATTTGGGAGGCTGAGTTGGAAGGATCGCCTGAGTCCAGGAGGTTGAGGCTGCGGTGAGCCACGATCATGCCACTGTACTCCAGTCTGGGTGACAGAGTAAGACCCCAACTCAAAAAAAAAAGTAATGAAAATAAATTAAAACAACACAAAACCCACACTCTCATTATTTTTATATACACACAAGCACATATGTGCATATTTCAAATGTTAGAACAATCTTGTAGGACCCAGTATTTCTCTTTTGGAAGCAGTTATCTGACTTTCAGTAATGCTTTTAGTATCATATTATTTTCTTCTTAATGGAAAAATGTAAAATCATTATCTCATGGTGACCAGCTCAAAAGTTACTTTTCTTCTGTGTACTATTCTGTATTTTGCAAATTTCTGCATCAATATTGCATGCCTTTGTAGTAGGAATCAGTGCAATCTTAAAATTGAATTTGAAGTTCTGAATCCAAAGGATTTGAAGTAAATAAGGCCGGCAACTCAAGGAATCAGGAGTATATTTTATATTTTAATTTTGTTTTTAGTTGGGTCTCACTCTGTCGCCCAGGCTGGAGTGCAGTGGCACGATCACAGCTCACTGCAGCCTCGATCTCCTGGGCTCAGGCGATCCTTCCACCTCAGCCTCCCAAGAACCTGGGACTACAGGCGCACACCACACCTGGCTAATTTTTTTGTAAAGATGAGGTCTTCCTCTGTTGTCTAGGCTGGTCTCAAACTCCTGGGCTCAAGCGATCCTCCTACCTCGGCCTCCCAAAGTGCTGGGACTATAAGGCGTGAGCCACCATGCTCGGCCAGGAGTACATTTCAAATAAATTTCATGGCTACGGAGAATTGAGATAGGATGTCATTATCTTGCCCCCTGCCTATGTGAAGGCAGGACTCCATCTGAGAGTTGTATATAGTCTGGGCCTGGAAGATACCCTAGGGATAAGAGTTCAACAAGGATCCTGTCCCAAACCGAGGATGGGTCTTTCCACTTCCCACTAAACACTCATTGAACTCATGCTTCCTCCAGAGACAAGTCAATGAATCACTTAAAAGATGGCCATTGTTTCACAATGTCTTATGATAACCAAACTTTCCACAATAAGAAAATTTAAGGCCAAAGAGTTATCATGCTTATCCCAGAAATCAGAACTGCCCTCTCCCTGACATGAGCTGTTGTGGGACCACCCTGGGAATTTTGCCAAAACAATCAGCAAAGTGAGAGGGGCCCAGCCAAGGTCTTCGGCCTTCCTGCCATCTCCAGTCTGTGGAAACAACCACAGTTTCATGCAGTCTGGCTAAAGGACACTCTTCTTGCAAAAGTCCTCTAGAAACCTACAGATTAACTCTCAGATATTTTCCCCCCTAAGAGAAAAATATTACGTGAGGGACCAGGAAGAGCTCAAAATTAGAAATCAGTACAGATAAAATTTAAAATGAAGAAAAACCACTGGCGATTAGTGTTTCTGTTAAATATATTCACTTTGTAGAATAAAAACTGTGCCCGGCCTGGTAAACTGCAGGCCGGGCACAGTGGCTCACGCCTATAACCTCAGCATTTTGGGAGGCAGAGGCAAGAGGACTGACTGATTGAGCCTAGGAGTTCGAGACCAGCCTAGGCAATATAGCCAGACTTTGTCTCTACAAAAAACAAAAATTAGCTGAGTGAAGTGGTGAGCGCCTGTAGTCCCAGCTACTCAGGAGGCTAAGGCAGAAGGATCACCTGAGCCCAGAAGGTCAAGGCTGCAGTGAGCCGAGAACGTGCCACTGCACTCCAGTCTGGGCAACAGAGAGAGACACAGATTCAAAAAAAAAAAAAAGTAAAATGCAAATAAATGAAGTTAGTATAAAGAATGTTGTACACGCCAGGCACAGTGGCTCACTCCTATAATCCCAGCACTTTGGGAGGTTGAGGCAAAAGGATTGCCTGACCCCACAGGTTCGAGATCAGCCTGGACAAGTTGGCAAAACCTCGTCTGTACAATAAATAAAAAACCTAGCTGGGCGTGGTGATGCACGCCTGTGGTTCCAGTTACTTGGAAGGCTGAAGCAGAAGGAACGCCTGAGCCCAGTAGGTAGAGGTCGCAGTGGCTGTGGCCCAGCCATTGTACTCCAGTCTGGGCGACAGAGTGAGACTTCGACTCAAAAAATTAAAATAAAACAATTAAAAACAAATGTTGTATACTTTTGCAAAAGTGCTCTCAAGAGCTGCACTTCTAGTTTAATCATTTCAACTCCACTATCAAATGACAGTGGATCATTATTTTTTAAAATACAATGTAAGAAATGATGAAATAAATATAATTGAAATATTACTATCAACTTGTATAAGCAATCCTTTTTGACTACTGAAACTAATTTAAGAAGGATTTAATAGAGGGTTACATATTCCAAATGGTGTGAAACTTTTAAAATATTAAAAAACTAGGCCAGGCGCGGTGGTTCATGTCTGTAATCCCAGCACTTTGGGAGGTGGAGGTGAGAGGATTGACTGAGCCCAGGGGTTTGAGACCAGCCTGGGCAACTTGGCAAGACCTTGTCTCTACAATAAATCAAAAACTTAGCCAGGCATGATGGCGCCACTGTACTCCAAGCCTGGGTGACAGAATGAGACTCCAACTCAAAAAAAAAAAAAAACACCCCAAATTATGTATACTATATTGAGAACTAATTAAAATTTGAATGGAAAACTGACAATATATCTCAGGCAGTGTATCTAAAACAGACAGAATTTCCAGGAAATTTTTTAAAAAAAAAGAACAACAGGTAATAGATGCAATGGATTTTAGAATAATGAAAGCTCAAAAGTCATAAGCTAATACCCTTATTTTCTTTCCAATGCATTGGAATAATGATTAAACTACAGGCATGTCCACTTTCTCTAAGGCTGCCTTCTTACATTTTCAGAATTTCACTGAACTTTTTCCTTCCTTGGGCTTCATTTTCCAAATATAAACTTATATTCTGCTCAGATGAAGTCGGAAAGTTGTTGTGTGTGCTGGGAACAACCATGGAGTGGGAGTGGAAGGACAGGAAGTGGGCCAGCATGTATTGGCAGCTGCCATCTGAGAGGTACCACATCCAAGGTGCCTCTCAATAGCCTTGCTTCCACCATTTTGCCCATGAGAAAATTGAGAATCCGTCAGGCATGGTGGCTCACGCTTGTAATCCCACCACTTTGGGAGGCCAAGGTGAGAGGACTGCCTGAGTCCAGGGGTTCGAGACCAGCCTGGGCAACATGGCGAGACCTCATCTCTATAAGTCAAAAAATTAGACGGGCGTGGTGGTACACGCCTGTGGTTCCAGCTACTTGGAACTCCTTCCTGGGTGACAGGGGGAGATACCAGCTCAAAAAAGAAAGAAAAAGGAAAGGAAACTGCAAATCAGAGAGTTTAAGTTATTTGTTCGAAGTCACACAGCCTGCAAGCACAATGCAATTAATAATTTCTTAAAAAAAACAACTCCCTTCTTGAGTCAGGTAGATTCCAAAATCCATGCAAAGTCTTTGCAATACATTATTCTGTCTCCCTACAGAGCTGCAAGAGGGAAGGCCAAGGTCCCTTAGTGGAACCACTAAAAGCAGATTAAGAAGAAATTAATGATTCCCCAACAAATTAGCATCAGCCTGGGGATGCAGACCAGGGCACTTCCCTTACTCCGCACTAAATAGAGTTCTGTTAGCTTGAAACGATGCTGGGTCACAAAGTTAGCCTTTGGATGGTGTTCTCTGGGTCCAAGACACCTCCTTGGCCAGTTTGGTATATCAGTAAATAAGTCCTAATACTTGGGGTACAAAATGGTCTTGTTTAGGGCTAATTCTACTCTTTAAGAAGCAAGGCATTACAAGATCACTGTACCTTTCTTTCATTTGAAATTGTTTTTTAAAAAATTTTATCTTTTATTTTGAGACAAGGTTTCACTCTGTTGCTAAGGCTGGAATCGCTGTGGCACGATCCTGGATCACTGCAGCCTTAACTTCCCGGCCTCAAGTGATCCTCCCAGCTCAGCCTCCCAAGTGGCTGTGATTACAGGTGTGTGCCGCCAGGCCCAGCTACTTTTTTTTTTTTTTTTTTTTAGTTGGAGTCTCACTCTGTTGCCAAGACTGGAGTGCAGTGGCACGCTCCTGGCCACTGCAGCTTCCCAAGTAGCCTGAACTACAGGAGCGCGCTATCACGCCAAGCTAGTTTTTGATTTATTGTAAATACGAGGTCTCCCCAAGTTCTCCAGGCAGGTCTTGAACCTGCGGGCTCAGGCCTTGGCCTCCCAAAGTGCTGGAATTATAGGCCGAGCCACCGAGCCTGGCCCCCAGCTACCTAAAAAAAAAATTTTGCCGGGCTCGGTGGCTCAGCCTGTAATCCCACGCCTTTGGGAGGCTGAGGTGAGTGGATTGCCCGAGCCTGCGGGTTCGAGACCCACCTGGGCAAGCAAGACCTCATCTCTACAATAAAATAAAAAAAAAAAATTAGCCGAACGTGGTAGCGCACGCCTGTAGTTCCAGCTACTTGGAAGGCTGAGGCGGAAGGATCGCCGGAGCCCAGCAGGTCGAGGCTGTGGTGGCCGGGAGTGGCCACTGCACTCCAGTCTGGGTGACAGAGTGAGACTCCAACTCAAA
>CAUYQG010013371.1:0-13377 GCA_963574415.1 Tarsius wallacei | reverse complement strand
TTATTAGTCTTATCAATAAGCTAATTTCAGAAAGTTCTACAGACATTCCTAAAGATATGCCAAAATAAGTTTTAAGATTTGTTTTTGCAAGGGTTGAATAAGAATCATAATGGAAAAATCTTGTGTGTGTAGGAAATATTGGAAATATATCCAGTTAAAGAAGTATCTTTATTCCCAAGGAGAAAAAATGTTGGGTAGGGGGATTTTCCTGTACTATTCGGAGAACTTGAACTTTGCCTTGAGACCATCAATGAAAATAGCTCATTATTAAAGAGAAATGAAAATTAGCCAGGTGTGGCATCAGGCACCTATCATCCTAGCTACTTGGGGGGCTGAGGCAGGAGGACCGCCTACGCCCACGAGGTCGAGGCTGAGGTGAGTCATGGTTGTGCCCACTGTCACCCATCCTGGATGACAGTGAGACAGAGAGAGAGAGAGAGAGAGAGAGAGAATGAACACAAGACCATGAACAATTAAAACGTGCAATAATTCTGTAGCATTCCTTTGTGTACTGTGACTACCTTTATCGGCTTTTGTCCAACTTGCAGTGACTGTAGAACCATATTAAACAATAACTTTTGTGGGAAGCATGACATTTTTTCCTTTCTTCCAGCATTACTTCTACTGGATGATTCAGTTATTACCACAAACATCTCAACAATTTGTAATTATACACCCTCCGTAACTATTTTGCAATCCTGCTTCTCTTTTTCATATGTGTCAAGTCTCGCAGAGTGCCAATAGTTCTTCATGAAGGTTTATTTGGGAAGTGTATATTAACTAAAGTTCCTTATGTCACCTTCACATAGCTCTTTGTAGCAAAGGTCACATTTACTTAAAGTTGTAGACTTTATGACTGAGAGGTCATCAGAGTCAGCCAATTTCCATTCTCACTACTTCCCTGACCTTGACTTGGCCTTCGATCCTTCTTGCCTTGTTGCTTGAAATTCTTTCTTAACTTTTCTCTCAGCCTTAGGTATTTTCTCATTCTCGTTCATACACCTCTGGTTGTGTTTCATCCTGGCCAGAAGACTTCAGAAGCCTGCCTTTTGTCAAGACCTCTATCTTGACTCTATTCTGTCTACCGTCTGCCCTGTTCTTATATGTTCTATGACTCCCTTACTCTATACAAACTGAACAATCATTGTACCCTTAGGAGGTTTTACCTTTGCTTTTGCTTTTCCCTTTTATGTTCATTGAGGTTTCCTAGGAAGCAACATAAATTAATTTGTCTGTAAATATAAGTATGGGGCTACGAGAAACTGAGAAACACCTTCAGAAATACCTGGTAAGAAAATAGCTACAAATTTGAATAATAAGAAACCGCCATGAATACTGTACCCAACCACATGTCATAAAATGTTATGAATGTTGTTTCTGAGGAGATCTAGAAGTAAGCTGAAACTAGTTTCAACTTTCTCCTTTTCTCTAAGGTATTAATAATGTAAGTTTGTGGGGTAATAGGACAAAATGAGATTATGTGTTACTTCCTTGAGAACCCCATCTAACAGCCAATGCCAATCTCTTCTCTCACTTCTGAAAGATTTCTAAAACATAAATGGATTATACTGAATTATATTTTATAATGATTAATATTATACTGTACAAAGATCACTGTGTATAAAATTTCAAAATAATGAAGATGAATCTATATTTTGAAAATAAAAATGCAAGTTTTATAATGCCAAAAAGAAACAGTTCTTCCTGAAGATGGCTTGCACAAGGAGGCAAAACCAAGCACTGGCAGTCCCTCTGTTTTCACTCCACTGAATTATAAACGCTGCACAAGAGCCCTTGTTTTAAACCTATGGAGGTGTCGTGGATAAATACTGTTTTATTTAGACTGAAACATTAGGTATTGACCCTGAGTCATTTTCCGAGAGGCCTGCATATGTTTTCACAAAGTGGGCAGCAAAGGTTTAATAAAATTCATTTGACAACGCATTGTTCTTGCTCTCTTACAATATAATAACTCTGACATTTGTGTTGCCACTTTCGAATTGGGTTTCTGTGTTCCTGGAGGCATCTCCATATGATGCTCTGAGAAGCATTGATGTCCCTGACAGGAGGTTATTTCTCCTGGGGAGACTGAAGATCAGTGGGGCGGGTGCTCAGTGGATGCCTCCCAGGCTGGAAAGACAAGGAAAATGGGTCAAAGATGGCAGTTGGGTTTCTCTTTCTTATGTCTCCATCTGATGTTACTCCTCTTCGAGCGCCTTCATCCCCACATCACACCTGAGCACTGCTCCACATCCCCTGGTCCTCATGGTCCCCAGCGTGGACTCGATGGGGTCTGACATTCATTTGTCATTCCCATGTGTACTCATCTCACTTTGTAATGGAAGAAGGGTTAATTTTGTACTGGGGGCTTTTTTTTAACTCAGGTTTCATCGATAAGTGGAAGAAACTACCAAAGTTCACGACATCAAGTAGCCAAAGTCTGAGGAAGAACTATTTTCTGGGCAGCAATTTGACTTCACACTTTTTGCTGTTTGTTTTTTTAGAGTTTAAAGACTAGAGACAAGGGGATGCAGTCAATTTTCGTCATGAAAGGACAGGCACAAATGCAGGGAGCGTGTGTTGGAGAGACAAACATTCCTTCACATGTCTTCTATAATTCACTAAAATATTTAAAATGTGATCTTTGTTTTTAATAATATGCATTTAACTTATTCAATGAGGTTTCATTTTTGGTCTATGTGTAGACGTATTATACAGTCATTCCAAGTTATTCCGCCTGAGACATCACTTTATTGACAACGTCCAAAATTTTTGATCTGTACTTATTGATTTTATACACATTGTTTCGTGTTTTCTAGTCCTCACTTGGGAAGAGTTTATTTGTAAAGAAAACTGGGTAAAATATGTAAGATAGAAAAAAGTTTTCTTACCAATCTCCCCGCAGCCTAACTTCCAATAAAGGAATACGTCCTTCAGTTTGCTTTCCTAAAATCTATTGCTGCCATGAGGAAAGCAAGAGTCACTTTTGACCAAGATAGCAAGCTATTTATTTATTTGATTTACTTTGGTTGTGTTTTAATTAATTAATTGTTTATTTTCAATTGGTCCATAACAATTGTGTATATTTATGGGGCACCATGTGATGCTTTGATCTGTGCATACACTATAGAAAGATTTGGTCAAGCTAATGACCACATCTATCCCTTCTCAACTTATCATCTTCTTGTGAGAACGTTGCAAACCTAACCTTTAGCAATTTTGAAATACACGCTATTATGAACTGTGGTCACCCCACACTGCAATACGTTCCGGAAACATTTCTGCCGCCAGAGACTTTCACCTTCAATCCCATCTTTCCCTTCCACCTTGCGCCCCCTCCCTGCGCCCGTCTCTTCCTGCAGCCTCTGGGACTCCCCTTCTACTCTATTTCTATGAGACCGACTTCTTAGGTCCCACGCATAAGTGACACCACGCACCACTTGTCTTTCCGGGCCTGGCCTATCACACTCAGCCTTGCGTCCTCCGATTCCGTCTGTGTTGTGTCACATGACAGAATCTCCTCTTTTTTGTGGCCGAATACTAGCCCATTGAACGTTTATACCATATTTTCTGTATCTGCTCATCTGCTGATGGACGCTGAAGTTTCTTTCACACGTTGGCTCTTGTCAGCAATGCAGAAACCAACCCAGCAGTGCTGACACCACTTGGACATCTTGACTACGGCTCTTTTGGATTTATACCCGGAAGTGAACGTACCAAATCACTTGATAATTCTGTTTTCAGTTTTTTGAGGAACCTCAATGCTGTTTTCTAAAATGGCTGTGCTAATTTACATTCTCACAACAGGGTACGAGGATTCCTTTTCTCTAAATTCTGCCAACACGTGTTATCTTTCTTCTTTTTGATAATAACCATTGTAACAAGTGTGAAGTGATATTTTAGTGTGATTTTAACTTGAATTTCCCTAATGATTAGTGATGTTGAGCATTTTTTTCATCCACCTGTGGGACATTCACCCCGTCTCTCCTTTTTTAAGAATGTTGGTTCAGATCCTTGACCCAGTATTATTATTATTATTATTATTATTATTATTATTATTATTATTATTTAAGTTGGAGTCTCACTCTTGTCACCCAGGTTGGAGTGCAGAGGCACGCTTACACAGCCTCGACCTGCTGGGCTCTGGCCATCCTTCCGCCTCAGCCTTCCGAGTAGCTGGTACTAGAGGCGCACGCCACAATGCCCGGCTAGTTTTTGTGATTTCTTGTAGAGACAAGGTCTCACCAAATTGCCCAGGTTGATCTAGAAGCCCCCTGGGCTCAGACAATCCTCTTGCCTTGGGCTCCCAAAGTGCTGGGATGACAGGCTGAGCGACCGCGCCCAGTCTCCTTGGCCCATTTTTAAAATGGGTTATTTGGCTGGGCTTGGTGGCTTAGCCTGTCATCCCAGCACTTTGGGAGGCCGAGGTGAGTGGATTGCCTGAGCCTGCACATTCGAGACCATCCTGGGCAACTTGGTGAGACTTTGTCTCTACAATAAATCAAAAACTAGCCGGACGTGGTAGCACACACCTGTAGTTCTGGCTACTTGGAATGCTGAGGCGGAAGGATGGCCGCAGCCCAGCAGGTCGAGTCTGTGGTTACTGTGAGCATGCCACTGCACTCCAGCCTGGGCGACAGAGTGAGACTCCACCTCAAACAAAAAAAAGAAAATGGTTTTTTTGCTATTGTATGAGTTTCTTATATATTTGGAGTGTTACTTTCTTATCAGATGCATAGTTTTCTTCCAGCCTGTGGGCTGTCTCTTAACTCTGTTTATGGTTTCCTTTACTGTGGAGAATCTTTTTGGTTTGAGTATTTGTGGTCAATTAATTTTCAACAAAGCTGCCAAGTACACACCATGGAGAATGGTCAATCTTTTCAATGAATGGTGTTAGGAAAACTGGATACTCAGATGCAGAAGGATGAAAATGGACCCTCATCCACATCATACACAAAAGTTAACTCAAAATGAATACAAGATTTAAATGTAAGACCTGGTACTGTGAAGCCGCCAGAAGAAAACATAAAGAACGGCTCTTCCACATGGGTCTCAGCACCAATTTCCTGGATACAAACTATCTCCTGTGGAACTGCTGAACTCTATCCTACTGCTAATGAAAATCAGAGCATTCTGGGCTTTCTGGTATGGTGTGCAAAATATGGCTTTCCAGAGAGACTGCGAAAAGCCGTTCAAAGAAGGAAATGCCAAGCCCCTGTGAGTATTAAAAGGTACTTCTAGGTACATTCGAGCACTTATATGTTTGGTAAAGAAGAGAGCTCATCAACCAAATTCACAGAAGAACATAGAACAATGGCTAAAAAGAGCGAGAGTGAAAATTTTGTTTAAGGTGTAATATTTGTCTTAGAAAACTGTTTTTCCTAACAAGGTTTTATTTCCTTGGTCCTGAAAAGTGCTTATTAAAATCACTCTCAAAGTATCATAATATTTTAATCAGTTATAACAGCAATGTTGACAAACAATTATATTCTCTACTCTTGTTAATGTTTTGCATACATTAATTTAATTTTCAGAAACTCCGAAACCCATGTTACTATGAATACAACTTTATATATCAAGAATCCAAAGCGTCAGAGAAGTCACCCAAGATCACAAAATAGCCTAAATCCCCAATAACTAACTAAAGGGGAAACAAATTTTTAAAGTATATTAGGGGACTCACAGGTTTGACAGAAGCCTGAGGAACAAGAACGCAGAGGGTAAAAATCAAAGGTGCCCGCCAGCTTGTGTGCAAGGAAAGCGACAAAACACCGAGGCATACGCCAGCTTCATTGCTGTGATGATTGACCTCTGACGTGATGACACTCGCACATGCTTTAAATTCTCTCCAGAACACATTTGGTTGGCCAGGCTTGTTCTCACGTCTCTGCCCAAAAGGCAAGATGAAAGCTCTGATTTCTTTCACTTTTTGAGTTAGAGTATTGCGCTAGAAATTACGTAAGCGTCATGTTCATATACACACACCCTCCAAAAAAAATAGAGTACTCGCAGAAAAGGAAAATGGATGTTGAAAAAGACAGCAAGTATCCACTAACAATAGCGATCGCTTACGTGCTCGTTCTGAAACATGTTCACTCTACACGTTGCCTGTAATTCTCATAGAAATCTTGCATAACTCCATATTATCATCCTTATTTTGCAGATAAGAAAACTTTGGCTCAGGAATTTCAGTAAATCGGTTCAAAGGGACATAGCTAATAACAACAGAATTAATATTCAGACCCAGGACTGCCTGAATCCCCCGACAATATCCCCTCCCCCCAATTCAACGGCCAATTTGTGTTTTCTTCTCTGTTCATAATTTAAAGCAAAGCTATGCCCTTCCAAAAAAGGAAACATAAATGTAGCCTTGACCCACATTTAACATTAACTGAGAAGCTTGTGTCTTGCGATGCTACGAAAGTAGGCTTGTAGCTATTTGGAGACAAAGGACCTAGAATTAATTTATTCCTCCAGGAGCGTCTCCATTCCCTTGGCATATTGTTCTTCCCGGCACCTCTGGGCACTTTCTTTGAATTCTCAGGAGCACAACTTTCTAAGTCACTCGAGCTGACATCCGTCATGAGCTGCCAAAGGCAAAAAATAAACAATGTTATTATTGAGGAGTTCTGACAACGTGCTTTTTGAAGAAAGGCAAAGCTTTTCATTGTACAGAAGTAAAAGCAAATCACTTTGTGTAGGAAAAGATTTCCCCAGAAAAGAAGAGTAAAATTGAAATGTTAACAACGCCATTTTGTGAATTTCAGACTTGACCCATTTAGCCATTGTTTAGCATAAGACGCATAATAAAGAGACACGTTTAGCAGTGGAATGCAGTATCAAATCTCTTAACCCAGCTTTGAAATGGAGTCTTTCTTTAATGTGGCTGGGAAAAAATGGTGACTGTCCCCTGGATGGTGCTACATATGTCTTCTCAGAAATATGAGATTGAATGATATAATGCAAGCTAAAATTTTATGAAATAGCATTACTGTATAATTTTAAATGTAAGTTCAACTAATGACTTCTATAGAGATTATTCACTAATTTAAAGAAAACAAATTTCCCCAAAGTGCGATTATTGAATTAGCGTCCTGGGAAACAGTGGTGGGGAGAAAAGACAAAAATGCCTAGTTCAGAATCACAAAGTTATTTTTTAAATTAGGGGATGAGTTTATTCATTTCTTTTATTTTAAAATATAATTTTTAGCCGGGTTCGGTGGCTCAGCCTGTAATCCTGTGCTTTGGGAGGCTGAGGTGAGTGGATTGCCTGAGCCCGGGGGTTCGAGACCCGCCTGGGCAACTTGGTGAAACCTCATCTCTACCATAAATCAAGAAATCAGCCGGGCATGGTAGCGTGTGCCTGTAATTCCAGCTGCTTGAAAGGCTGAGGCGGAAGGATCGCCCGAGCCCAGCAGGCCGAGGCTGCGGTGGCCGGGAGCGGCCACTGCACTCCAGTCTGGGCGACAGTGAGACTCCAACTCAAAAAAAAAAATTAAAAAAATAAAGTATAATATAATTTTTGTACCTGAAATTGGGAAGGCAGTAGAGAGCTCCCTCGTGCTCCGCCCTAGCCTCCTGTTACTCAACTTTGCTTGCGGAGGGTGCACTTGCCACAGCCGAGGAACCATACTGAGACACTGACACTGACCAACATTCACACTTAACTCAGACATCCTCCTCTGTTCCCTGGCATCCTTCAGGCTGGTCCAGGCTCCCACGCTGCATTTACTCGTCATGCTCCTTGGATTCCCCTTGGTTGGGACAGTCTCTCAGAGTTCTCTTGTTCTGGACAGTTTTGAGGACTGGCTAGGCATTCTACAGGACGCCCCTTTGTGGAGATGTGTCTCATGGGTTCCTCGTGATTCAACTTGGGTTATGCGTTTTGGAAGACACCACAGAAAAAAGACACCATTCTAGCCGGGCTCGGTGGCTCAGCCTGTAATCCCGCGCCTTTGGGAGGCTGAGGTGAGTGGATTGCCTGAGCCCGCGGGCTCGAGACCTGCCTGGGCAACTTGGTGTAGACCTCATCTCTACAATAAATAAAAAATCAGCGGGACGTGGTAGCGCGCGCCTGTAGTTCCAGCTCCTTGGAAGGCTGAGGCGGAAGGATCGCCGGAGCCCAGCAGGTCGAGGCTGCGGTGGCCAGGAACGGCCACTGCACTCCAGTCTGGGTGACAGAGTGAGACTCCAAAAAAAAAAAAAAAGACCCCATTCTTATCACACCATGTCAGGGGCCCACCCTTTCCCATGATTGTCACAGTTTCCTGACCTCGGTTGCTGGTGAGCAGGGCTTGTCATGGTCACTGAAGGTCACCCCCTCACCCTCTTATGCACTTGGCGCCCAGGTGCATAAGTCAAGGTTGTGATGTACTCCAAACAAACATAACACAGTGACAAATGAAAGCTAACTTCACCTTAAAGAAGACTTATACAAGGGAGGCAAAGGGAGTGACTAGAGAGTCCATGTCAGGACCTGGGGGCTGGAAATGGGATGTCCCTCAGACCTCCACAGATGGTGAAGGGCTTTTCTAAGACCTCGTTCTGAGCTGGAAAACATGAGGGAGCTGGGTGGAAGATTTTCCAAAAATCTGCTAGAGAAGGAAGAAACAGAAGACACGGAGAAAGGCGGAAGGGGGAAGGCAGAAAGGAGAGAAATGATGTAACTACGGTTAAAAAATAAATAAATAGTAATTGCATGATTTGAAAATTGCTTTAAAGAATGTTTGACATATCAAAAGAGGTAAAACCATCTTAAACCACACAAACAGGAAATTATAATACAAAACAAGCAAACTACATGGCAGACAGAAACGAGAAAGTACATACCACATAGTTTTTTAGAATTTCAGGAAAGTAAAAAATATAGATGAAAAATTAACAGCATAAATATCACCACAACAGAAATTATTGCTGTGAAAATACTGTGAAAAATTCCAATTAAGTAAATAACTTTTTATTGAGAAATGCCAACTTTGTATCCCTTTTATAAATGATGCCTTGCATTTTTCAGAACGTATTAACCATAGTTACGCAGAAGTCTTACCCTGTCAACTGCTTCTTTTCATGTTTCAGGGGATTTCTGTAGTTTGTCACACAGCATGAATAGCATGTTGTAGAAACTCTGTGCCTTGTCATCATCCATGTCTTGAGACTTTTCTGGCAGGCATTTGTATTCCTGGTGACTCACACTGGTCCAGCTGTATTTAGAGAGGACCTGTAGAAACTCTGTGTCTTGTCATCATCTATGCTCTGGGATTTTCCTGGTGGGCCGCTGCATTCTTGGTGACTCATGCGTTTACAGAAGGTCTCTTTCTTCTTTGATCTTATCCACCCAGCTGAGCCCTTACCCCTAATGAATGATCCTAGCTTGTAAGATACGTGTGATCTTTCTTTTTCTCAGTTGAACACTGGAGCATTCAACATAGTCTCTCCTTCATAGCTAGATCAGAACGCCCCGGTCTTCCAACGCTCTGGGGTATCTGAAACCTCTGTTCATTACCGGCATGGTCCATCCTGCATGCCAGCTAGCCTCGGCCACCAGCACAGCCCCAAATGACCACCTCCACTGACTCACCTGGAAAGACCGCCTCTCTCTTCCAGGGCTTGGCACAGTTCTCCTCCAGGAGAACACTGAGGAGGTGTGGGCTTTCCTCAGGGATCCCACCACACACTGTCTAAGGTCTACTGTCTGAACAGCCCCTTGTCACGTGTTTTGTTCACTTTGCCTGTGGTCCACTGCAGAGAGTGAGTCTGAAGCCACGGTGGGAACTGAGACTCACCTGGGTGGTGCTGAGTGGAAAACATGAAGCTGGAGGGCTTAACATGTCAGTGCTTAAGATGTACTTCACACCTATAACACACACGACAGGGTATTATTTGCTCCAACATAGCTAAGGGGATGGATGGAATTGGGTAAAGAATCCAAAGGCAGGCTCACATGTATATCGTCTCCTGATGCAGCCAAAAATATCAGAGCAACAGAAGAGGACGATCTCTCATCAGACCGGGGCTGATAGAAAATCCATATTTAAAAGCATCTACCTTGAACTCTTTCTCATGCCATACACAAAATTGAAGCTGATTCACCAAATTAAGTGGTATAGTAAAATAATCAAAATTCTAGAGGAGGGGAACACATTCATGACTTTGGTTTAGATAAAGATTTCCGAAGCAACAAACAAAAATTACTCCCTAAAAGATAAACAAACACATTTTATCAAAGTTATGAACTTCAGGCTCATCCAAATACACAATTAAAAGAGTGAGAAAGCAATCCATGAGTAGGCAGGAAATATTTACAAAACAGCATGCAAAAGACTCATCTCCAGAACATATAAAGAGTGTTCACAAATCAATAAATGACATAAAAAGAAAATTCAAACAAATTCATAAAATAAGGAAATCTTTTGTATAGACTCTTTAAAGAAAACAATACCTAATGGCCAAGAAAATTATCTTAAAATGTCTTCAACATAACTTATTATTATTTTATTGAATATTAAAGCTTCAGAGAGACACCCACCCACCCCAACCCCCACATATCCAGTGAAATCAGAACGATGGACAAAGTTATGTTTTGGTGAAGATGTGGGAGGCTGAGGTTCAAGGGAACCACTTTGGACAAACATTAGGCCGTATCTATCACCCCAACCTTCTGTCCTTACACAAAGGCTCTAGAGAGCAGATGCTATGTCACCAAATGTCACACACAATAATTTTCATGGAAGCTGTATTCATAGACCTGGACATCGGGTCAATGCCGATGTCACAAAGGATAGAATAGGCAAATACTCTGTGATGCAGCCATGCAATGACATAGCGATGAAAAACTGGATGGGGTGAAAGGAATGCATCTGCACTGTTGGTGGGAGTGTAAGCTAGTACAACCTCTGTGGAAAACAGTGTGGCGATTCCTAAAAGGTCTAAAAATCAACCTTCCAAATGGCAGCAATTCCCTTTCTGGGAATACCCCTGGAGAAACTCAAATCACTCTACAAAAAAGACACCTGCACACGCATGTTTATGGTGGCATTATTCACAATAGCAAAAGCATGGAACCAGCCATGTTTCATGCTGCCCATCAAGAGTTGACTAGATAAAGAAAATGTGGTACATTTACACGGTAGAGTATTATGCAGCCATAAAGAAGGACAAAATTACGGACTTTGAAGAAACTTGGATGCATTCAGAGTCTATCATACTCAGTGACCTATTGCAGAAACGAAAAACTGGCAGGGTTCCTCTTGCATGTATCTTGATCCGTGTGGTGATTATATGGGTGTGCACATATATGAAAACTGACTGAGCTGTGCTCTTAATATTGGTACCTCTTACAGTATAGAACACACCTCATTACAATAATGAATGCTGAACAAATAAATCACATAAAATTCACTTAATTTGCCATACATTTTTCTTATTTGTCGATTGGGGTTCGAATCAGTAAATGACTCGATTGTCATTAGACACACAATGTTTGGGTTAGAAAGAACACAGCACAGAACAGCACCTGGCAAGTATGTGCTGCATATCCCACGGAAACAACACAGCAGCAACAACAAGTTGTTTCACACTGCAAATTAATGACACGTGTTCCGAGAAGTGAATGATGATCAAATCCTAAGGATACAATCGGATATCCCCATCAAAACGTGGCTGCTTACTTTCAAATCATTTTAATTTTTCTCTGGGAAGGCATCCACACAAGTGAGGACAACACCAGCAAAGCTCATCGCTGTGTTCCACCCAGCTGGGAGCTGGAGAACACACACACGACCAGTTGTGTGCCTTTGTCTCCAAAGCAAGGGAGCCAGTGGAACCTGAGCAGGGCATGGAGAAGGTCACCTGGAGAGACACTGGAGCCAGGGCTCACCAAGTGTCCATCCCAGAGGCCAGGGCCCTGCAGTATTAGGAACTGCTGGATATCATGGTAAACCCAGGACATGATGTTTAGAGAAAAAAAGTCAAGACACTTCCAGGAGAAAGGCAGCTGGTGAGAGTCAAATCCCAGCTGCCTCCTCCTCCTCCTAGGAATGCGTCTCCAGGGTGCCATGAGGAGTCACAGGGAGACACCAGGGAGGGGCGGATGCCCTGGGAGCCGCTGTGACTGTGAGCAGCTCGGAAAGCATCTCTGTGCAGAGGGGCAGCGTGGGGTTCTGGCTGCAGGAGCCGGTCCCTGAGGACTCCGGCGAGCCAAGAAAACTGTGAAGCCATTCGGCCATCCTTCCCCTTCTCAGACCTGGTCTAGGCAAAGAAAGCTGATCTCGATTGAAGAATTTTAAAAAGGGAAAAACATGATGTCTTCAAAGATGGTCGAGGGGAGTGTGTAAGCCTCCCTCTCCTATTAGGAAAGTGCAAGAGAAATACACAAAGCAGAAACAAGTCGTAACCCAAAACTCCAGCAGGAACTGAACAAAATGCAATCGCAGAGCAAGAAAAGTCGAATGCACAGCACGATGTGGAAACGCAAGATGCGAAGGAGGGGCCTTTCCACAACGGAAGGGAACATCAGCACGCCTGGGGGTCGTGACTTGAAGACAAGGGTCTCAGAAAGAAAGAGCGGCTACAGGTAACACCGGTCCAGGAACGAAGGCCGGGCCTCAGCACCGCCACCAGCAGCGGCAGCGCCATGTTTCCTGGGGCCTAGGATGAAAGGGGGGTGGACCCAGGCAAAGAAGGTGGCAAAGATGCGGCAGGAAGGCCAAGCGTCCAGTGGGCGACTCGGTTAAGCCCAAGAAGAAAACCTATGCAAGGAAGCAGAATGAAAACTTAAGGTAAAATTCACAACTGTCCTTAGGATAAAGGAGGCCGAATTCGCCACTGAAGGAGCACTCGGCATTCCGCTGAGAACTGACCGAAACACGAGTCACCATGAATAACATTGATGTGTAGAGCGGGAAAAGAATACGTGGCAATTAAGAAAAAGGTTTTTGAGCAGCTGACGAAAAGGTCAAGCAGATTTTGAGGGAAGGAAAAGTAAGTCATGCATCAACTGATGACAACGTCAACCAGGGCGGAAGACAATGAAGCCACAGCTACACAATTATTCCTAGAAAGGAGGACCAAGCCGGGCTCGCTGGCTCAGCCTGTAATCCCGCGCCTTGGGAGGCTGAGGTGAGTGGATTGCCTGAGCCGGCGGGTTCGAGACCCGCCTGGGCAACTTGGCGAGACCTCATCTCTACAATAAATCGAAAAAAAATTAGCCAGGCGTGGTAGCGCGTGCCTGTAGTTCCGGCTACTCGGAAGGCTGAGGCGGAAGGATCGCCGGAGCCCAGCAGGTCGAGGCTGTGGTGGCCGGGAGCGGCCGCTGCACTCCAGTCTGGGCGACAGAGTGAGACTCCAACTCAAAAAAAAAAAAGAAAGGAGGACTAGCCC
>CAUYQG010013361.1:0-13871 GCA_963574415.1 Tarsius wallacei | reverse complement strand
CCCCCCCCGCCCCCCCCCCCCCCCCCCCCCCCCCCCCCCCCCCCCCCCCCCCCCCCCCCCCCCCCCCCCCCCCACAGGAGCACAAGGGAGGATCCCCAGATTAGGCCTTCTGAACTGTAAAGGGGCACAAACAAGAATTTTGAAGCACCAGGTTCCCACCCACTTCAGCCCTCCCATCAGGGCCTCAGGATGGCTTTGACAGGTTATATGACCACTCTGGGCAGATTCCCCGAGTGTAAAATGAGAGAGTTGACAAGATGAAATGCTTGCTCTGTTCATCTATAGTGCTGATTGTAAGATTCTCTGAGCTCCAGGAAATTCTAAGTGAAGGTGACTACAAAGCCATTGTGGTTTCCTCACAACTTAGTTTGGGATTGGGGGTCTTGAAACTAACTGTGGCCTCTGTTAGATGCTATTTATGCTTCTCTGGTCCTGTGTCTGATGCTGGCTATGTCCAGAGCAGCCATCCTCAGTGCTATGTGAAGACAGAAAATTGGTACCAAGAAGTGGAGGTATTGCTATAGCAAATACCTAAAAATATGGGAGCAACTTTGGAGCTGAGTAATGGGTAAAGGCTGGAATAGTCTTGAAGTACATGCTTTAATAAAAAGTCTAAATTGTTGTGAACAAACCTGTAAAGGTAATTCTGGTGAAGGTTCAGAAAGGAAAGAGTTGCAGAGAAAACTTCTTTCTTCTTATAAAACACCTGAGTAATTGCATACAGAATGTTTGTAAGGATATGGATAATAAAGGTCATTATGATGAGGTCTAAGATGGAAATGAGAACATGATATTCGACAATGAAGGAAAGGCAATCCTTATTATAAATGGCAAAGACCTTGGCTTGCTTGTGTTCATACTCTAGTGTTTGTGGAAAGGGAAACTTGTGAGTGATGATGTTGGATATTTAGCTGAGGACATTTCTAAGCAAAGTGTTGAAAAAGTAGCTTGGCTCTTCCTGACTGCTTATAGTAAAACACAAGAAGAGAAAAGTGCATTGACAGGAAAATTGTTAAACAAAAAGAAACCAGAAGTTAGAAACTTGGAAAAATTCTCAGCCTACTCATATTGAAAAAAAATAAAGGAGAAAAAGAAGAAGAAAAGAAAACATATTTGGAACAGTACACTAAAGGTGTAACCAAGTGACTCTTTGTTAAGGAAATGTGTACAGATGTAAAACGTAAGCCTAATCAACCATTTCAGAAAAAAAAAAAGCCAGAAATACAAATGGTATTATACCAACAGAAATACTGCCAACTAGGACTAATGGAATCAGAGAAAACAAGACAAAATGGAGAACGATTATCTATGGGACTAGACCATATATATATTCAGCTGCAAAAATGCACTATTTTTTGAGTCAAAAGAAGGACTCCAAAGCTAATCAGAGATCATCAAGGGTGTCACTCCAACTACAGGCCCACAGTGCACAGGCCAGAACCAATGCCCAGGGCAGCCATGGGGGCAGGGCATGGGCGGGGCCGCCCCAGAGAGTCACAGGATGAGCAGCATCCCACTGAGTTGTGGCAATGACACTGCCACCCAGTGGGTTCAGCAAATAACACCCCATGTTCCTAGGGGGCAAAGAATGAAGCCAAAAATAATTTGTTTAAAACCTTAAGATCTCATTGAGTTTGCCTTGTTAAGTTTTGAACTTACTTCTTTCTTCTTTCCTATTTCTCCCTTTTGGAAAGAGAATGTCTATCCTATGCTTGTCCCACCATTGTATATTAGATGCATATAATTCAGATGACTTTTTGGTTTCACAAGTTTCCAGCAGTTTGCCTCGGGATGAATTATGCCTCAAGTCGCATCCATAACTGATTTAGATGATATTTAGATAAGACTTTGGATTTCAGATGTTAGAGCAGATTCTGGAACAAGTTAAGATGTCCAGGGTTTGGGGAATGGGATGAATATATTTTGCAGGCAAGAACATAAATTTGGGAGCACTAAGATGGAGTATCATGAGCTGAATGTTTTTCCCCAAAAAATTTAGATGCTGAAATTCTCAATGTGGTGGTATTATGAGGCAGGGCCTTTTGGGAGGTAATTAAGGCACAAGGGTGGAGTCTTAATGAATGGGATTAGTATCCTTATGAAAGAGACCTTAGAGAGTTATTTCACCCTCTTTCTGCCATGTGAGAATACAAAGATAAATCAGCTGTCTGCAACCAGGAAGAAGGCTCTTGGCCAGAACTTAATCATGCTGGCACCCTGATTTTGGACCTCCAAAACCGTGAGAAATAAATTTATTATTTTTAAGCCACTCAGTTGATGGTAATTTGTCATAGCAGCCCCAACTAAGACCACTGGTCACAAGCCAGTGTGCCCCATCTTCTCAATTAGGACAACTCTGTCACTAGTTTATCAATAATTTATATGTGACACATAGCATACAATGGTTTTATAATAATTATTATTATTGAAAATAGGAAATGTTCATTTCAGAAGGGCCTTCCTGGAGATGACAATGAGGCAAAATTCTTATTTGGACTGAGGCCAACACTGCTCATCGTTTCTTTGGTCTTTGCAGAGACAGCTGCTATCTTCCCTCATAGTCGGGTCCACAGCCACAGCCTCTACCTCACCGACTGCTTGCCAGGCTGGCACTTCATGCCTGGAAGCTTGGAGAGTCACGTGGCTTTTAGGAAAGAGAAATCCACAATGACTACCCCCAGGGAGGGGCAGCCAAAATTAAATTATCTCATCTCTTTCCTGCACCAGAGTCATTTAAGTGTTTGCAGTCAACTGTATGAGCTCTACCAGATCATGTTCTCATTCTGTGAACATGAACCCAAGTCATATCTACCATTCCAGTTTCTTCTCTCCTATATAGGGAAAACTTTCATTCATTCCTTTTGTTCCGAAGGGTTGAAAGTGAAACCAAATAAAATATTACATTTGGCAATTTCAAAGATATCTATCAAATTAGATATTATAGAATCTTCTAGAACTTGTTTTATTCATCCTTCTTATTCCACTTATCTTTCCATTTCTCCCTCTTTTCAGCTGTTATTTTTTTCTTTCTCTTTGTCTTTTTATCCCAGCAACCACTTCTTTTTCTTTTTCCTTTTCTCTCTACAGACATTTCCCTACTATCATCATACTCTTCACTCTTCTTTGTTTAATAAAGGATTTATTCAGAGATGGGCAGAGAGCAATATCTTCTCCAGATTCTTATGGCATTTACACGTGTTCATTTCCAGACACATTTGGTAGACAATTTGCACTAATTTAGTGCAGATAATGAAAAACAATATGTATGTAGTACAGACATGAGACAAAAGTTTTGCAAACAAGAGAAACAAATGGATCATCCTTCCCTACCAGGCAGCTAGTGAGACCCCCAAAGTCATCACTCTATTAATTCATCCCCCTAAAGACCTGTGGTTGGTGATCTGGCCACATGAACACCATACTCCAAGGTTTCAGCAAGAGAAGTTTGCTGGAAATACACCTAGTATTTAGGCCACTGGCTCTCCTGATAGGTGTGTTGAGTGAGAGGTAGGCACATAATAACAGCTTAATAGAGCTTTCTATACTTTTTTATTTTTTATCTTAGACAGATAATTGTATCAGATTCTCTAGAGGTGAAGCAGTACTATCCATGTATTTTTCTAGTTCCCAGATGATTCTCATTTACAGTTTAGACTGAGTGTTATCTTAACGGAGAAACAAGTGTAGTACATTATTTTGGAATCATTGGAGGTTATGTTTCCTCCTGGAATTACTTAAGAAGTGTTGGCACGTAGTCCTACTTTATATGAAAATGGGTAAATAATCTAACATGTTGTGACTTGAAGATTTAACAAAAAGTTGAAAATGTTTAGGGTGACTCCCTGGGGCAGCAGACATCAGATTAATTCTTGTATGCCAGAAGGTGCCTCTAATGTGGCCCAGGAGAGCCCTAAAAGCTCTGAGCCTACAAAGCTGTCTCTATGAGTGCAGGACATGAGCTACCAAAGGCTACCAAAGGAGGACGAAGTCCTTCCTCCCTGGAAGAAGAACATCCTCCTTCATTTAGGGCTGGGATCTCCCTAACTCTGAGGACAAGGGCCAGCCCCATCTGGAACCAAGACACAGTATCAGCCTGGCCACTGGGAAAGGAGGGTGTGGTGAGGTGATCACAGAAATTCCCTCTGCATAGATAGTGCAGGCTCTAAGCCCCCAGGCTAGTGCCTGTCTAAAAGGGGCTCTTGATAGGGTTAAGGCCTCCCCAGAATACTGAACCATGGAAAGTCTGGGGGATTGCCAGTGTCTGAGACGGGAGCTTACTAGATGACCGCCTATGCCAGCTCTAGCTGTGAGATTTGTGCAGACATCCCATGCTGGCTCATGTGTTAATATTTCCCAGTTACACTCACTTCCTGCTCTGTCACATGGCTGCTGAAGGAAGAGCTTTGTTTCTTTGTCCTCAACATGAAGACTTTCTTCAGCTCTCATGGTCCGTGAGATTTATCTCCCATATGTGGAAAGAAAGAAATATGTTATGGTCTGATTTCATGCACATAAATTATTTAACCTAATAATAACCTGGGCTGAAAACCTGAGACCCATTTTACAGATTAAAAGAGCCAGTGCCCAAAGAGGTCATGTGACAAATGCTGGTGAATCTGGGGACAGAGACTGTGGCTCTGTCTTATCCTGGTCTTTTCACCCCTCCTCAGGCTTCTCTGCTCCCCACAACCAAGGTTGCCACTTTTCACTGGGCCCCCAAAAGACAAGAAGCTGACCTGAACTCCCTCACTTACCTCCCTCCCCCGTGGTTACATCATTCCTGTCCTGATCCTGCTCCTGGCTCTCCCCTCCCTTCTCCGGTGGTTTGCAAGTGGCTTCGATCTGAATTCCACCTGCTGCTCCAGAGCACACCCTGGTCCAGCCCCGCATCCTCCTTATCTCTTGTTGACAAGACAGGAATCCTTCAGATCAGTACGGCCAACCAGGGATGCAACAGCACATTGGTCTGGGGTAGAAAGAAGTTTCTAAAACCCCATGCCCCACCCTAATTTCCACTGTCCAAGACCATCACCTCATAGGAAATGCACTATTTTCTTTTTACTTCCCAAAGGACTATGGAGAAGTAGAAAGAAAAACATTAAAAAAAAAAACAACAACCTAAAAACCAAAAAATCCCTCCCTAAGTTTATTTATTTTCCTGCAGGGGAATGTGATTATATAAGTGAATAAATAAAAGGCTCACTTCTCAACTAACCACAGTCTGGTTACCCTGCAATTAAACAAATCTTCAAGACTGCAACTCATTCAGTTTTCAGAAGACAAACATGACAAGAACATTGTGATAAATATATTAAGCCCAGTAGTTGTGCCAACAGCAGTTGGGGAGGTTGTCAGTGTTGGTTTATTCATCAGTTTGCACAGAAGTTCAAAGACTCCTTATTATGCACTGCTATTTTGTATCCTCTTCTCCTTTTGTCTTTTTGTTTAAAAAGCATCTTTTGCGATTTCTATATCCCTGCATCTCCTCTGTAACAGAGTGTCGGCCCAAAGTGCTCAGGCCAGGGTTTCAGTGAGGCTAGGGGTAGCCAGCCCCAAGTAGGTAGGACTAAACTGAGACCTACTCCACTCCCCACCTTCCCACAATTTTTAAGCCATATGATAGTGCTCAGTACCCTGAAAAAATAAATAAATAAAAATCAAAACAAAAACAGTAAAGAAAAGTAGGAACCCCAAGCTGAGCTGTGCTCTGTAGCTCTCAATAGAGGGATTCTCATTCTGTCGCTCCCTGGTCTGGTTGTTCAAAGTGACATAATGCTGCTGGCTTGACAAGATGAAAAGCGGGGAGAATGGAGGAGAGCCCTGTGGGGCTCTCTGTCTGCAGGTACTTCTGTGGGTGCTTTGCATTGGGATGCCTGTGGATGCAGGCCTCTTCTTCTCCAGGACCTGGACAGAGCAAGAGATACTGATACCTTCCTTCCACCTTAAACTGGGACTCATGTTTCTTGCTATGTGACTTTCTGAAACATTTTTCCTGCTGATCAGAAAGGACAGAGCATCCTCTTTGACCTTGCCTTTGTCCACACTCAGCTGAGACAGGACTGTGTGTGTCCTGAGGACCCCAGCCCTGGTGGCCTGAGCAGAGGTGTTCTCAGGGCGGGTGGATGAGTGGGCAGCACTGGGAATGCGAGAGCTATGCTGAGGCATTGGTCTGCTGAGGATAGGGCAGGTAAAGGAGGGAGAGAGATAGAACAGGCATCAAGGCCCTTTCTAATGCATCAAGGACTGTTACTCATGTGTTTCATGTTCTGCTCTTAGACTTGAAACTCATTGAGCAGACACAGAAAAACAGGGAGTGTGCAGGGCCCCTGAAATATTTTAATGCATTTATTTATTTTGCCTTGGCTTCCTCCCCACCCCAACATACACACCAAGCACTTTATTTTGTGGTTGCTATGGAAAGTATACATCCTCAATTCTTGAAATATAAAAAATTTGGATAATCAAATGGGATAAAATTTTTCCAATAAATTCCCTTCTCACCACTGTTAGTAGGTTAATATTATAGGACATTTATTTCATATGAATTATTACCTTTTAAAGTATACATTAAATTATATTATAGAAACAGTGATGTAAGATTTTTTTTCTTTGCCACTTAGTGGGTAGAAATGAAGAAATGAAAAAATGAAATGGTCAGATAGAGATGGAGCATTCACCCCATATACGAAGCCCCCCGTTTCACTATGAGGCCAAGGGATGGTGTGTCTTGACAGAGAGGTGTGGTAGGCATGGGCCACAGGGAATGACTTGTAAGCACAAGTGGGTGACCACAGATCTCAGCCACAGAGTTCTCATGTTTAGTCCATGTGGCCACAGGAGCAGTCACAGCACTAGAGAAAGAAGGTCCTTCGGTGAACAAGGCTGGAAAACATGAGCAAGGCCCAAACAGGAATCTTCTGTTACATGACCTGGGTTTGAGTTTCAGTTTTTCAATCTGTGACCTTAAGACTTAGGACAAGCCAATGACATTCTCTTAGTTTCTACAATTGAGAAATAGAGAAAATAGAATTATGAGCTCTCAGGATAGTTATGAGGAATAAATGAAATGTTGTTGGAGAAGATTCATTGTGAATGCCAAAACCCTGAAGTTTCGTTCATCTTTACAACAAAGTCATAGCTATGGACATTACTCCTATGGATAGCCACGAGAGCATACTTTGAGCAAAACTACCACCTTTTTTCCTTTTACAGTAAAACCAGGAATGAATGCAAAAACATTTTTTGGTTCAAGACATCACTAATAGGCCACATCTTTCAGGTGAAGACACTTAAATCACAAGGGATAGCCCCTAGTGGCCTTGCAGAAAGTGGGGTTTCTAAAGCCTGCCCCCTGACTAACTGCTGGACCTGGGTACTGACATGCTTTCAGACTGCCCAGCCCATGGTCCTAGACAACACAGGAGGAGCTGGGATCCAAGGGGTCTTCACTTTTCCCTCACAGGAGAATAGTAGAGAACTACTGAGAGTGGGACCTAGAGGGCCTATAGTCCCAGCACTGTGGGGGACTCAGCATGTCCAGTAGTGAAGTCAGACTTGAGAAATCAGACCCTTGTCTCTAATAAGTTAGCCTCCCAAAAGATCTGTCTAATCTCCCCTGCAGTATCTAGGTTGTTTTCAGAGTTCCATTTATAGATCACTGGGACTATGTGAGCAGCCACAAGGCAATTTTCCCTCCAACCTTCTCCATGCAGTCACCCAGGGTTGTGAGGTGCAGTCAGGCTGAGGAAGTTCTTACAGGAGCCTGGGCAGGTCTGAGCCAACTGGGTAGGGGCTTCACAGACACCACCACTTGTGACAGTGGTGTGATTCTGAAAGAGACACAGAAGAGGCTGTGAGTGAGGAGCGGGAGCCACTGAGACACAAAATTGGAACCATGGAGTCTCCCCCCTTATCCTTCACCAGTACCCTCTAGAGCATTGTTTCTGAGGAGCAAAGGAGAGGATCATGCCCATATTACCAGTACAGACATGAAGCCACAAGACTCTGGCACAACTCCTGGAAGTATCAAAGTGAACCATTTGCTGCATACAAGAGACCCACCTACAGGACAAAGACAACTACAGACACAAAGTAAATAAGTGGAAAAAGATATATCATATAAAGAGAAAAAAAAAAGTGAGCAGTACTATCCATCCTTATATTAGATTAAACAGACTTTAAACCAGCAAGAATAAAAAAGACAAATAAGAGCATTATATAATGATAAAAGACAGAGCAGAGCATTATATAATGATCAATACAAGATTTGACCATATATATATATATATATATATATATATAGAGAGAGAGAGAGAGAGAGAGAGAGAGAGAGAGAGAGAGAGACTTAACACCATAGCACTCTAACTTGTGAAATAAATACTACCTGACCTAAAACTATTTCAAAAAATTCAGGAGGCAGGACTTCTTCCTAACTCATTCTAAACCATATCACACTGTGCCAAAATCAACCAAGGATACAACAACAAAAAAACTATAGAACAGTATCACTGGTAAACACAGATGAAAAACTACTCAACAAAATACTAGCAAAGCAAATCTGACAACACAGCAAAAAGAAAATTCATCATGATCAAGCCTGAGCTTTATTCCAGGGATGCAAGAATAGTTCAATATCTGCAAATCTGTAAATGTGGTACACCACGTAAACAGAAACAAAAACAAAAACTGTGCAATTATCTCAAGAGAATCTGAAAAGGCATTCCATAAAATCCATCATTCCTTAATAAAACTCAACAAACTAGGCATTGAAGGAACAAATCTCAAAATAATAAGAGCCCTTTATGACAACCCCACAATCAACATCATACTTAATAGGGGAAAATTGAAAACATTATCCCTCAGAACTAGAACAAAACAAGAAAGTCCACTCTCACTCTCCTATTCAACATAGTACTGGAAATCTTAGCCAGAACAATCAGGCAAGAGAAAGAAATAAAAGGCATCCAAATTAGCAAAGAGGAAGTTAAAATATCTCTGTTGACTAATGACATGATTGTACACTGAGAAAAGTCTAAAGACTCCTCCAACAGACCTTCAGATCTGATAAATGACTTCAGTAAAGTTTCAGGATAAAAAAATCAACATACAGTAATCAGTAGCATTTCCATATACAAATAATGCTCAAGCTGAGAACCAAATCGAACTCAATACCATTTACTACACCCACCCACACACACACACACACACACACACACACACACACACACACACTACTTATGAATACGTTTAACCAAGGAGGTAAAATAGCTCTACAATGAGAAGTGCAAAGCAATGTTGATTCTTCCTGTCCATGAGCAAGGAATATTTATCCATTTGTTTGCACCTTCTTGGATTTTTTTGAGCAGTGTTTTGTAGTTTTCATTGTAAAGGTCTTTCACTACTGTGGTTAGCAAGATGCCGAAGTATTTCTTTCTTTTTTCTTTTTTTTGTAGCTATTTTGAATGGGATTTATTTGATTCTCTGCCTGCTTGTTGTTGGTGTATAAGAATGAAACTGTCTTTTGCACATTTGTTTTGTACCCCAAGACTTTTCTAAAGTCCTTTATCAGTGAAAGCAGGTTCTTGACAGACTCTCTTGGGTTTTCAAGGGATAGGATCATATTGTCAGCAAAGAGAGATGATTTAACTTTCTCTTTTCCTATTTGGATACCCCTGATTTCCTTCTCTTGTCTAACTGCTCCAGCTAGGACTTCCAACACAATGTTGAACAAGAGGGATGAGAGTAGACAGCCTTGTCTTGTTCTGTTTTTCAGGAGAAATATTTCCAGTTTCTGTTAAGCAATATGCTGACTGTGGATTTATCATAGATGGTACTTACTATTTTGAGATATGTTCCCTCTATGCCTGTGTGTTTGAGGGTTTTTATCAAGAAGCAATGCTGGATTTTATCAAAAGCTTTTTCTGCATCTAATGATATAATCATGTGGTTCTTGTTTTTACATTTGTTGATGTATTTAATTACATATATGGTCTTGCAGATGTTGAACCAGCCCTTCATCCTGGGAATGAAGCCCAAAGGCAATCTACAGAGTCAACTCAATACCCATTAAATTTCCAACATTCTTCTTCTCAGACCTGGAGATGACAATACAGAAACTATATGGAAACATAAATGACCACGGACAGCCAAAACAATCCTTAGCAAAAGAAACAAAGCTGAAGGTATCACACTTCCAGACTTTAAACTTTTTACTATATGGCTACAAAATTCAAAACTGCGTGGTATTGTTACAAGAATAGGCATATAGACCAATGGAATAGGATAGAGATTCGAAAAGCAAAACCTCAATTTCTCAACCAACTCATCTTCAACAAATCCTCCAACAACAACCACTGGGGAGAGAAGAAGCTATTCAGTAAATGGTGCTGAAAAAATTGGCTGACCACATGCAGAAGATTGAAACAGGACCCCCTACCTATCACCATACACAAAAAATCAACTCTAAATGGATCAAAGACCTAGACATGAAACCTCAAACTATACAAGCCTTAGAAAATGCAGGAGAAACCCTTATAGAAATTGGAACTGACAATCGATCCTGATCAAAACCCCAAGTGCCCATGCCAGAAGAGATAGGATAGCTGTATCCAGTACTCTAACGACCTGAGATAGGGTAGACAAATGGGTTTTCAAACTGAAAAGTTTCTGCAAAGCAAAAGAAAACATCAAGAGAGCAGAAAGACAGCCCACAGAATGGGAGAAAATATTTTCCAACTGTATGTCTCACAAAGGCCTAACATCCAGGATCTACAAGAAATTCAAACATGCCAAAAGGAAAAAAGCAAACAGCCACATTAAAAAGTGGGCAAAAGACATGAATAGACACTTCTCAAAAGAAGATATACAGGCAGCCCAGCCAACAGACACATGAAAAAGTACCCAGCCTCACTAATTAATCATTGAGAGAAATGCAGATCAAAACCACAATGAGATACCACCTAACCCCAGTAAGAATGGTCATCATTAATAAAACAAACAACTACAGATGCTGGTGAGGATGTGAAAAAAAAAGGAACACTTCTACACTGCTGGTGGGAATGCAAACTAGTGCAACCTCTTTGGAAAACAGTGTGGCAATTTCTTAAAGAATTAGAAATTGACCTTCCATACGACCCAGCAATCTCCCTACTGGGAATATCCCCACAGGAACTCAAATCATTCTACAAAAAAGATACCTGCACATGTATGTTTATTGCAGCACTATTCACAATAGCAAAAGCATGGAACCAATTGTGCTGCCCATTGAACTGGACTAGATAAAAAAATGTGGTACATATACACAATGGAATATTATGCAGCCATAAAGAAGGACAAGCATAGGGACTTCTAAGCAACTTGGATGGATTTAGAGTCTATCATACTCAGTGATCTATCATAGAAACAAAAAACAGACTATCACATATTCTCACGCACAAGCGGACCCTGAACATTTACCATAATATTATAAGAAAGGGATTGGTAGAAGCAGGATGCTGCTGAGGTGGGGCTGGGGGACACAACATCAATAAGAGTACCTGATCTCAAACAAGGCAAAGGGGGACCAAAGGGAGGCCCAAACTTTGCTTGGACAATGACCACTTGTATACCTAATCCTGCATTGTACCCCACATCTTTAAAATAAATAAAATTAAAATTAAAAAAAGAACTGCAAAGCACTGATAAAAGAAATTGTAGGTGATACAAACAAATATAAAAACGCTCATGCCCATGAATCGGAATAATCAGTGATGTTAAAATGACCACACTGCCCAAAGCAATCTATAGATTCTATGCATTTCCTATCAAAATACCATTATTATTTTTCATAGAACAAAAGAAAATTCTAAAGTTTATACAGGACAAAAAAAAGCAATCAAAAGTAAAAAGAACTAATGCAGAGACATTACATTACCTAGCTTCAAATTATACTACAAGGCTATAGTAGCTTAAACAGCATGGTACTGGTACAAAAATAGACAGATAGATCAATGGAATTGAATAAAGAATCCATAAATAAAGCCACATATCTACAACCAACTGGTCTTTGACAAAGCTGACAAAAATAAACAATGGAGTTCACAGTAGCAAGAACCTGAAACCAACCATGCTGTCCATCAAAAGAGGACTGGATTTTTAAAAATGTGGTACATATACACGATGGAATACTAAGCAGCTATAAAAAAGAAACAAAATCATGAATTTCGCAGCAACCTGGATGGAACTAGAGTCTATAATACTGAGTGATCTTTCACAGCAGCAAAGATCTGAGTATCACATGTTCTCACTCATAAGTGGACCTTGAGCATCTATCGTAATACTATAAGAAAAGGATCGACAGTGGTGGGAATCTATGGGGGGCGGGGACAGGGAAGGCAAGGGTGGTGGGATTAATGGTAGTCAATATCTGTCAGGGGATGGGGGGACACCCCTTATCAACAAGGGTTCCTGAACGATGCATATTTGTATACCTAACCCTTAACTGTACCCCACAATTTTAAAATAAAAAAAATGTTTAAAAAGAAAAAGAAGGAAAAAAAAAAAGAAAAACAAACAAGCAATGGAGAAAGAACACCCTATTCAATAAATGGTGCTGGAAAAATTGGCTAGTCTTATACAGAAAAAGGAAACTAGACCCATATCTTCCATCATATGCAAAAATTTACTCATGATGAATTAAACACTTAAACATAAGACTTGAAACTGTAAAAATCCTAGAAGAAAATAGGAAAAACTCTCTGGACATTGCCCTACTCGAATAATTTATGACGAAAACCCCAAAAGCAAATGTAACAAAATCAAAAATAGATTAATGGGACTTAAGTCATTTAAAAAGCTTCTGCACAGCAAAAGAAATAATCAACAGAGTGACCAGAAAACCTACAAATGGGGGGGGGGGGGATTGCAAATTATGTCTCAAAGAACTAAAAGCCAGAATCGACAAGGCACTCTCCCAACTTGAAATGTTATCCCCATATATAAATATGTAGAGAGGCCGGGCTCAGTGGCTCAGCCTGTAATCCCACATCTTGAGAGGCTGAGGTGAGTGGATTGCCTGAGCCCGCGGATTCGAGACCCGCCTGGGAAACTTGGTGAGACCTCATCTCTACGGTAAATCAAAAAATTAGCCGGGCATGGTAGTGCGCACCTGTAGTTCCAGCTACTTGGAAGGCTGAGGCAGAATGATCACCGGAGCCCAGCAGGTCGAGGCTGCAGTGGCCGGGAGCGGCCACTGCACTCCAGTCTGGGCGACTGAGTGAGACTCCAACTCAAAAAATAAATAAATAAATAAAGAAATAAATAAATAAATAAATAAATAAATAAGTAGAGAGAATATATATGTAAATATATTATATATGATATATATGTAAGATATTATATATATAAAACAACCCCATCAAAAAGTGGGCAAAGGACATGAATAGATGCTTTTCAAAAGAAGACATACACCTGACCAACAAACATGAAAAAATGCTGAACCACTAGGAGATATCATCTTACATTAGTCAGAATACCTATTATTAAAATATAGAACAACAACAGATG
This sequence comes from Tarsius wallacei, assembly GCA_963574415.1. Classification (NCBI taxonomy): domain Eukaryota; kingdom Metazoa; phylum Chordata; class Mammalia; order Primates; family Tarsiidae; genus Tarsius; species Tarsius wallacei. Next base: position 329 of record CAUYQG010013361.1, on the reverse strand, counting down.
TTGGTGTGTATGTGGAGAAAAGAGAATGCTCATATACTATTGGTAGAAATGTAAACTAGTTCAACATCTATGGAAAACAGTATGGAGATTTCTCACAGAACTAAAAATAGAACACTATTTAACCCAGCAATCCAATGATTTAGTATCTACCCAAATGATAAAAAATCATTATATAAAAAATAAAACCTAGCCGGGCTCGGTGGCTCAGCCTGTAATCCCGCGCCTTTGGGAGGCTGAGGTGAGTGGATTGCCTGAGCCCGCGGGTTCGAGACCCGCCTGGGCAGGCGAAACCTCATCTCTACAATAAATCAAAAAAATTAGCCGGGTGT
>CAUYQG010013360.1:0-11926 GCA_963574415.1 Tarsius wallacei | reverse complement strand
GAAACCGCAGTCTGTGAGAAACGGGAACAATGGACTCCTAAAGTAAGCCATGCCTGTCGTACTCTCAGAGCTTTAAGTTTCATCAAAGTCCCTGTTAGTGGAACGTGCCAAACAGTAAAGGAAGGAAATGGGCCATCAGCTTCTGAACTCATCCTAGTGGTCTCAGGGTCCGCAGCCCGCCTGGATCCCTAAAGCTCAGGCGAGCCTCAACACTGGCTCCCAACAGAAAAACAAGCACAATTTTGAAATGCACAAAACAATACGTTTAATGACCATTGTCTTTGCAATCTCAACTTAAATACTGATTGTTTTTCATTGTTTTGTCTGGGTTCTATCTTTAATGAAATAAAAATGAAGTGAAATTTTCCCTAGTAATGTCCCATGGTTACTACAGATGACTTAATGTAGAATTTTCCTTGAAATGTATAAGTATATACCATATGTCACCCAGAGACTCAAACAATAAAAAACATTATCTGCCTTTCTTTTATATTTTTCCCCTACTACACACACACACACACACACACACACACACACACACATACACACACATACATACACACACACACACACTTCTCAAGGGATTTTCTTTTTAATTGGGAGACAGAAGTGCTCTGTAAAGCTACTAACCTGGAAAATTCCTTTGTGGATAAGCCCTTTGGTCCCACCAGAGGGGCTGTGCTGACCTCACTTCCATGTATGAAGGTGAATTCGCCCTCCATGGAAGTAGTATGAGGAGTTCATGGACTAGTGGTCTTCATGCTGTGTGTATTCTAGAGAAAAAAAATGGCCTTTTCCCAGGCCTTCATTATGGGCACCCCCTCTTCATTCCCTGGGTACACAGCTTTAGAGATGTAACTGCCTCAGTTCTTAGAGGATCTCTCCAAATTGTCTTCCTTCCCCAGTCCCTTGACTTCTGATGTTTGTGTTACTCTCATCACCACGTAGCAGGTACTGCCGTTGGTAGCTTCCCTGCTTATAAGTTTCCTGTTAAACCTGCTGGTGATCGCTGAGGTGCTCTGGGATAATAAAATATAAAAGTCCAAGCAGATCATTTACTGGCTGCTAAGAAGCCTCTTCTCCTGAGTGACAATTTTGTTCATCTGTTCATGCACTTGTTTATCCATTCAACAAACAACCTTGGAGCAACTACAGAGCTCCAGGTGATGGTCTTGGCCGATGAAATAATGAAATGCAAAGGAGGCCTAGGGGACAGAGCTCAAAGCTTGGGTAAACTTCATTTTCTTGCCTAGAGGAATAACTAATGGGGTAGGGGTAGGAGATTCTAGGTCACTCAGATACTACACTTGATCTTAGTCAAAAGGCCAAGAACGATGTAGGCCACTCAGAGAGTTAGGCAGTGACAAGGCTACCTCCCCTATCATTGTGCCTTGGATCACACTGGATGGTTTGTCTATGGCTTCTCTGCCCTAGGCTGGAAGTAAAAGTAGTCATTGTTCCAGACTGCAAAAAGGCTATTATTCCACAGATATCCAAGGTCAATGTGAGCTCTCAGGATCCAGGAGAATGGAGAGGCACTTATCTTCATGACCGGGTACCTTGGAAACATTTTATCTTCGTGGCTGTGTTGCTGGGGAGCTGCAGAAATCAGTAAAACTCTACTCTGGGGCACTGCATGACCTCTAGAACTCTTGGCCCTGTGGTCACGGGGGGCTGTGGGGAATGTACTCAGCCTGATTCCCTTTGCAGCTTCTCTGGTTGGGATGGCACTTCCTAATTTAAAGAAACATGCCTGTGGGTCCCTCACAGTAGGAGGACCAATAGAGTTTCTCCAACTCAGTGTTTCTGCATGGTTTTACAGAGGCCTACCTTGAGTCTGACAGCCAGGGAAGGGAACTTACACCGGGCCAAACTATCACTGACATAATTTATTGGGTTTTTAAAAAATTATTTTCTAGTTAGATTTGTAGGCTTATAAAAGCATACATGAAGCAAAGAGAGGGCTGTGGCATGAATACCTTAAAATCTGCTCAAGTGTGTGGTTAATGAAAAATCACATTCAATATTGTAACTCAGTCTTTCTGTCTTTTCAGCAGAAAATACTGAAGTCTCCCAACAATACCTTAGTTGACCTTTGTGTAAGTACAAATTCCCAACTATGACCACATATGGTCCCCTAAATATGTTGTCTATGTCCTTACTACTTTCCCTTGAAGCATGCTCATTCTCAGTTCAACTATGTTGTGTGTGGTAAGCAAAGAATGCCAGATGCAGCCGGGCTTAGTGGCTCAGCCTGTGATCCCGCGCCTTGGGAGGCTGAGGTGAGTGGATTGCCTGAGCCCGCGGGTTTGTGACCTGCCTGGGCATGCGAAACCTCATCTCTACAATAAATTAAAAAAAAAAAAATTAGCCGGGCGTGGTAGCTCACGTCTATAGTTCCGGCTACTCGGAAGGCTGAGGTGGAAGGATTGCCGGAACCCAGCAGGTCGAGGCTGCGGTGGCCGGAAGCGGCCACTGCACTCCAGTCTGGGCGACCGAGTGAGACGCCAACTCAAAAAAAAAGAATGCCAGATGCACCACTCAAGCCAGATAGATGGGCCTGGGGTTGGTTGTCTCTGAGTGAAAGCATTCTTTCCATTTGTTTCAGTAGAAACCTTCCCATTTCCTCATTTCCCCTGGATAGTGAGTGTAGGAAGCCAAGTTCTAGACCACTGGAGTCTCTAAAGATGGAGCTTGAAGTGGTCATGTGTAGGGCTGGCCTGCTGATTAAAAGGTAGGAGCAAATACCAGAGATTAACAGGTTTTCTAGTAGGTGGTGGGGATGGAAAGGAAAATCTAAAAAAAATCATTCTAAGGTGCAGGCAGAGCTCAAGATGTTCTTAAACATCAGCCAGAAGAAACAGGCTGGGCCAAACCGACAAGTTCAGTGTGTAGGACCCTGTCATTAGTTGTGCAAAGAAGTGCACACAGGGGAAGTGAGTCCTTGTGGAGTCCCTATGGCCAGTCCCATGGAAACCCTCAGGGTGCTGAGTTAGTTAGGATTGAAACCATCACCACAGCCAGGCTTGGTGGCTCAACCTATAATCCCGCGATTTGGGAGGCTGAGGTGAATGCATTGCCTGAGCTCGCGGGTTCAAGACCCACCTAGGCAACTTGGCGAGACCTCATCTCTACAATAAATCAAAAATTAGCCAGGCGTGGTAGCGCGCGCCTGTAGTTCCAGCTACTTGGAAAGCTGAGGCGGAAGGATTGCCGGAGCCCAGCAGGTCGAGGCTGCGGTGGCCAAGAGCAGTCACTGCACTCCAGTCTGGGCAACGGAGTGAGACTCCAACTCAAAACAAAAAACAAAAAAACAAAAAAAACCAGAAACCATCACCACTTAGCAAATCATGGGGCATTTTTACTCTGTTTGACTAGCACTCAGTAATGGCATACCTTCTGATTCCACAGGCCTCATTGCCAATAAAAATTAAGGCTGTTGAGGAATAAATAATTTGATAAAGGTTTACTGGAAACTAAATGTGAAGACCAACCTGGGAAAACACACCAACAAAGTTGGGAGTGTTCCGGAGTCTGTTACAGATTGAGATACATTTATAGGGAAGGTTAGGAGAAAGGAGAGGGACACCTCATACCAGACTTGTCCTTTTTCATTGGGGAGTATGATATAGAGGCTACAATACAGATCGCAACACATGGGCTAAAATGCCTACATGCGAGACAATCACTAAAACTTTATGGCCCAGAAATAAATTATCATTCTTTCTAGTGTCAGTAGGTTATGCACTAATCAGTATGTCAACCATTTGAGGGACTCATAATAAGATTCTTTTCTCAAGGACAAGATGTCATCATGAGTCACAAGACCTTCCCAAGTTGATTTAATTTGGAAATTTATTTACTTTAAAGTAAATTGTCTGATGTGACATATAGGTTATCACTGTCCTTTCTCTGCTTGCTGTATGGCTGCCTGCCTTGGGATCTGCCAAAATCATGAATGATTCCCCTTTATAAACAAAATTATACTTTGATTCCCTTCATTGCAACGAGATGAACATTTTAGGCAGGATCAGTTGTTTTGTACAACTGCAAGGAGCACCTCTCGCTATAAGAATTCCACGCAGGGCAGCTTCTTCAGGTCTCCTCTCACTGTGGGAGCTTTTCTGTCCTTTCAATAAATCCTGCTTTCTAAAAAAAAAGAATTCCATGTAGTCGGACTGATAGAGGACACTAATTGATAGGAGATGGAAAAGGGGATGCAATGCTTTTTTCCTAGCAAATGCCCTTCCCTAGCAAAATCTAGATCCATCCACACTGCTTTTGTTCTTATGCTGGAAGTGGGACCCCTCAGTAGTCGAACAGCTCTCATCTCTGGAATCTGCATAACTTGTCTGATGACTGAGACAGACCCCAAAGACCCATTTCTTACAGCCCACAGTCAAGCCCTCTGTGAAGATGAAAAGACAACTGTTCCAGCAAGGAATTCCTCATCCCTTTTTATAACCTTTCTTGTGACAAACTTGTAGGCTGATAATGATTCTAGTTGTGACTTCCTAGCTTTTGCATCAGAGAAACCACTTTAGAACGTGGGTTTTTCAACCCTGACTGCCCGTTGCAATCATCTGGGGTCCCACCCTCAAGATTTTGATGGAATTGGTCTGAGTTGCTATTTGAGAATCGATATTTCCAAAACTTCCCTGGTGTTTTTTCAGCACAACCAAAGTCCTGAGTTGTAGAACAGTGCAGTTCAATCTATAGGGTCCTCTGGAATCACCTGGAAGGCTTGATGGGCCACAGACGGCTGGTCCCTGCCCCTGGGCTCCTGATTCAGTAAGTGAGGGGTGGAGCCCAAATTAGAAACTTTCTAACAAAAGTCAAGTGATGCTGCTACTGCTCCAGAGACTGCTGCTTTAGACACTAGAGATCTCAAGTAATGACTGCATGGTAGAACTGTCTAGGCAATGTTGAAAACATAAACTGATGCCTATGCCCAACCCAGACTAACTAAATCAAAGTCTCTGGTGATAGAGCCCTAGGCACTCAAATTTTTTTAAATGTTCCCAGTGAATTCTACTGTAGAGCAGCCTGATAACCACTTCTAAACAAAAGAAAAAATTTCTTGCTAACAAGATTAAAGAGACATGCACAAGTTTGCAAGCTTCCTAGACAATGAAACTCCAAGCATGGGATTTGCCTGTGTAATTTATTCTTTCTCAGGGCCCACTTGCAGTATACTTTATAGAATAATGGCTCAGAAACTTTGACCCAGCAGCCCCAAAATATTGGTCAGCATCCATAAGTCTCATCTGTTATGTCATGCCAGGCCACCTCTAGCCCCCTGTGGAGATATGCCCAAGGATGCTCCTGATAGGCCATAGAAGTTCTCCCACTGAAAGGGAGCACTTGGGCAAGATACCTCTTGCAGTCAAGAATTTTACTATATATGTGACTGTTTTGTCTTTTCTTCATATAGTGAATATGTAGATGAAGAAAAATTGCAATACCTTAACTTGCCAAGTTAATAAAATCATGGGAAATCTTCTTTCAGGATCCCAGAGCCAAAGAGCTCTGCACTCCATGGTGCTCACCTGGTCATCTGTACCCATGGTTTTTCCACCCCAGAGGCAAGTCTAGAGCTCTCCAGATATGGAACCCATGTCCAGGAACTCCTTCTCAGGCCCTTTCTTCAACGCATGGGGATCTTATGGCAAGAATATATATGGGATGCAGTGATATCTCAGAAGTGTATTCCCTTATATTAAATTATTAGAAAATCACCCTTTGCCAAGTCAATTTAGATGATACATTGTAGACAATTAGAAAAGACTCCCTATTCCAAGTTTTGCCGACAAAATAATAAATTGCTCAGATTATATTTAATTCATCTTAATTTTGTTTCTCAATTCTATCAGAACCCCTTTTTCTTTTTTTTTCTTTCTTTTTCTTTCTTTCTTTCTTTTTTTTTTTTTTTTTGAGTAGGAGTCGTCTCACTTTGCCACCCAGTCTGTACTGCAGTGGCATGCTCAGTCACTGCAGACTTGATCTGCTGGGCTCAGGTGATCCTTCTGCCCCAGCCTTTCAAGTAGCTGGAACTACAGTCATGCACCACCATGCATAAATAATAAAATAAATAAAATAAATGTTTTGATTTATTGTAGAGATGAAGTCTCACCAAGTTGCCCAGGCTGGTCTCAAACCCCTAGGCTCAGACAATCCTCTCACCTCTGCCTCCCAAAGTGTTGAGATTACAGGTGTGAGTCACTGCGCCTGGCTAGAATCTGTTTTCATGCAGAAAATTTTTATTGTAGGACACACAGCCACCATCTCCTGACTTTTGCTGCTGACCAAAGTATTTTCTGAAATCTTCACTCAATGTTGTTTCTTAATATTTTGAGAAAAGAAATTTACCAGTGTTACCTGGTATATGCAAAGGCCATGTGTTCTAGAGTCCCAGAATCTCATGAATCCCAGTGATGTCTATATCTTCTTCTCTTCTAGCCAGAAAACTCAAATGTATGTGAAGTGTGCCACAAATGGGGACGCCTGTTCTGCTGTGATACTTGCCCAAAATCCTTTCATGAGAACTGCCACATTCCACCTGTGGAAACTGAGAAGTGAGTAAGACATGCATCCAGCCCCAGCTCTTTTTTCTTGTGGTACAGCTCTTGCAGCCATGCACATACTGTCTGCGTAGTTTCAGTCTCTAGTTGTGTGTGTCTTAGCACAGAGGGAGCAGGATTCTTAGTATCCAGATCAAGAAGTATTATCCAGAGTTGTTGTTTAATGGTGCTGGCAGTGGCAGATTAACAGGAAGCAAAAACCCTTCAAGTGGTTTTTAAGTGTTCTAATAACAAGTGTCACCCTCATCCCCTCTACTTGGTTCCCAGAACCGTGCACTCTGACGGGGTGATGCCATTATACCTTCATTGCTGGATTAAAGCATGTGCCAACTATTGTGGAAACATCACAAAGCTGATAAAGCTAGTTCTGTAAAGAGCTTTCGGGAGGCCAATCCAGCAGTATAACAAGCCAACTGACTCTGGGTCACAGCGCATATGATAAGACCTGTGAAATCTGCAGATGTGAGCCCACTGCTACACTTCCTTTGCTGTAAAATATGTCTTTGAACAGACATGATGGTGTGCAGGATACCATGGAGACCAATTAGGCATCCTGTGAGTGGTGTCGTGGGCAGAATTGCTGTGGACAAGAAGGTATTCTCTGCTAGGAATGTGTCTGTCCCTAGGAGGGCAGAGCATTGTCCTTCCATAATGGAGAAGGCTAATGTGATCCATCTGCTCCCAGGGCATCATTTCAGGGTGTCAACATGAACCTTTGCTTTTGGCCAGTTGGGTGATCTGCAAAGGAAGAAGAAATTTCAGCTTTTTTTGGTCAAGTCCATCTATAGCTGCCATCTCTGCACCATGAGTGTTTTGTAATGTGTTCCTTGAGCAAGCACTGGGTAGCCAAGGAGGATCACTAGGATGGGTTATTGTGTTCACTTGATTATTGAGAGCCTTCCAGCATAGCGAGTCTGGTAGAAAAGGTTGCAGAATGAATCTTGGAGCAATCGGAAGATATCTGATACCCTGTCAGTAGATTTCCTTTCCAAGAAGTTTCTACAGCTCAGACTCTAGATATAGACATGACCGTGCCAAAAGAGAAAATGCCTATGCTTTGTGCTCTGTGCTTTTCCAGAAAAGTTGAGAAAAAGAGCTGGTCTTCTGGTGTTTGCTATAGTCTGATTGACTTATGGAGTCTTGCCCAAGACTCCAGTGCCTAAGAAACTCATTTCAAATACTTGATTTTGACAACAGAGCTCATTATCAAGCTCATGAGGTGAATGAGATTCCATCACTCACAGGTACCACTATTGTGGAAGAGGAATGCTTTTTTCACCCAATAGACTCACCTCTGCTACAACTATCTATGGAAGGGCATGCTTTTGCCTGTGAGCTCTAATGGATCTCTGAGTACAGAGGCCTCCAAGAGAGAAATTAGACACATCGTGGAAACCACCATTCATTCTTGAGCAGAGGACTTTTGTCACCTGTAGGAACAGTGACTGATTTATAGAATCTGCCCTTGTTCACTATATGCTCAACCTCTCAGGGACCCATGGAGTTGCATCTTCTGCAGGACAAAGCCTATTCAGGAAAGTCAACCATATTATCAGGAATCTGAGGTCCTGATGAGGCAGATGCTGCCCGAGGAACAGTTGGTGAGTCAAGACATTAACCCGAAGCCTCCTTCTTTCTGTTCACCCAAAAGAGACAATCTTGCAGAGGGTTCAGGGAATGGATTCCAAAGCTGTTGGCCCATGGTGTACGCTTTGATCCATGACCTAATACTAAAATTTGTGTTCCAAAGAAAATTCCCAATGCATAGAACATTCCGATTCCGTGTTTTTTCTGAGTCCACATATTTGTGAGTCATGTGTTCTCTCTGGGCATCCATATGAGCTCTTTGTCTCCAAGCTATATTTCACTTCAAATATTTTCTATCTTTTGCAGAAATGTGAGTTACTCCTCTTGAAGGTCTACTGTGATTCAAAAAGCCTCTTTTTTGCCTCAAAACCATATTATGTAAGTAACAAAAAAAAAAAAAAAACAAAGCCTGAAACTGGCATTTGTCAAATCTGCGAACTTAATCCTACAGCACAAGTTACCATTAGATTTGCCTTGTTCATGAGCTTTTTGTTTGGACTACAATAACAAATCATCATAGCATGGGTAGCTTAAGCAGCATGAATTTATTTTATTTCTTGCAGTTCTGGAGGCTGGATGTCCATGATCAGGGTGTCAGCATGGTCAGGTTCTGAAGAGGGCCATCTTCTAGGTTGCAGATGGCCGCCTTTTGGCTATGTTCTGACATGGCAGAAAGAAAGGGAGAGAGCTCTCTGGGGTCCTTTTTATAAGGGCCCTAGCCCTATTCATAAGGGCTCCACCTTTGTGACCTAATTACCTCCCAAAGGTTTCATCTCCTAGTACCATCACACTGGGAGTTAGAATTTCCACACATGAAATAGGGGCCCACAGACCTTCAGTCCATAACCATAGGAATCTATGGAAAGCTGATTTAAAATCAAGTTGATAATCTTCCTTTGGCCCTTTCTTAACAGAGCAGAAAAGGGCTTTGGAACCCAAAGGAGTCCATGTGGTTAAACAAAGTCAAGAAAAGGCTAACTGAGAAGATGTACAATCAAGTGAAGGGGTTTGTGTATGACATGCGCCTCATCTTTGAGAAGCACAGGATATTTTACAAGGTAAGTGGCTCTCTCTGCTTTCCTTTTTTTTTTTTTTCCTTGAAATAAGTCACTGCCTTTCATATTTTTATATCCAGTAAAATATTACAGTTACCCTCATCATGTGGCAAGCCCACACAAGTACAAACTCTGGAAGTATTCTAAGAGCCTTGTGTTGCACATAGGGAAAATTAAAACAAACCAGAGAGTGTCACTTAAACATGACCCTAGGACCTCAGAATTTACTCACTTCTAGATAGTTAATTTTCAACCATAGAGAACGGTAGGTTGCAGATCTATTCTTTCCACAGAAAATAAAAGCACATTCTAAAAGCAACTAGCATTTCTTCTCTCTAGAGGAAGATACCAAATCAAAGTCTTAGATTTCTTTATCTGTGACTTTCCCAGCTCCATACATGATGGAATATTATGCAGCCATAAAGGACAAAATTATGGAATTCATAGCAACTTAGATGGATTTAGAGTCTGTTTTACTCAGTGATCTATCACAGAAACAAAGAACTAAGTACCACATGTTCTGTCTCATAAGTAGACCCTGAACATGTATCATAATACTACATGAAAGAGATTGTCAGTAGTGTATCACTGCCAGGGGAGGAGAGGCACATAACATTAATAAGGGTACCTGATCCCAAGCCAGACAAAGTGAGGACTAGTGGGAGACCCAAACATCACCTGTAAGATGACCACTTATGTACCTAACCCTTTCCTTAGACACTTCTGTATATCATACTGTTATAAAAATTATATGCTGTGTATAAATATCACATAACTAAAATTTTAAAAAATTAAATCAATTAATAAATTTCTGATCAAGAATTAGACTGCAATACAGTACTATATTTGCTTCTCTGTCTTCCAGATAAAGAGAAGTAATCAAATTATCAGGGAACGTAAGCATCTCTTAACTAGATTAATACTCACTTAAATTTGGGATAGCCTCACTTGAAGATGTGGATTATCTGAAATGCTGGGAGTCGAAGCTCATTCAACAATGACTATTATTGTTTTTGTCTTTGCTTTTTCAGAAAGATAAATTCATCAGACTGGGAGTTCAAGTACAGAACACCTTTGAAAAGAACTTCAAAAATATTTTTGCAATTCAGGAAACAAGCAGAAACATTGTTATGTTAACATAGCCCATTTTTATTTCCCTTATTCAGAATCTTTTGCAGCTAGATATATAATGTGCTGATGATTCCACTAAACTCTGCCTATTCCTGTGCAAGCATTATGTCACACTTCTGTACCAAAAAGAAAATTCTAAGCACCCCAGCAGACTAAATGGACCCTCTCTGGGTCTAGGGAAACCTGAAAGCCTAAATTTCAGGCTATGACAAAAAAAGAGTTCAGACACATCTCATTATACTCTCTCCCTTTTGGAGTTTAGGCACAGCTGACTAGCATTAACATCAAAATAGAGATCGTAAGACTGATAAAACAGACTTTGTGAAAATAAGATACCAAATTTCAGCCTGACTTTGGAATAGCATCACATGACATATAGCAGGTCCTAAGGAAAATAAAAATATTTTATCCAAAAATATATTTATTTCACATATTTTGGAATGGCCCTGCAAAGTTGTCTCCTAGGGAAATTTGCATCTGTAGAGAAATATCCTACCAGATACTTGACACCTTTAATACATCTACCACCTATTCTCTCTGAGGCTTGCTACTTAGAGGTTTCATCTACATAACAAGAACCTTGGCTTCCTCAAGCCCTCTTATTTTAACTCAAGCACTTATTTTTACTGACTTCAAATTCTTCAGACAGAAGTTAACTCTTTCTACCAATTGCCAATCAGAAAATCTTTGAATCTACCTATGACCCATAAGCGCCTCATTCTCAGTTTGAGATGTCTCATCTTTTTAGGACAAACCAATGTATGCCTTATATGTACTGATTTCTGTTCTTACCTGCAAACTTCTGACTTTCTAAAATGTATAAAACTAAGCTGTAACCCAACCACCTGGAGCACACATTCTCAGGATCCATAAGACTATACCTTGTGTCATAGTCACTCATATTTGGTTCAGAATAAGCCTCCTTAAATATTTAACAGAGTTTGGTTTTTCTTTTTTTCATCAACTCTTCTTTTCCAAACTTTTGTCATTCCTGCTCATTTATTTTTATTAAATAAAAATTTTAAATGCCTTAACAAATTCTCTTATTGAATAATTTGGAGTGAAAGTCACAATTGAAAATTTGAAGTCCTTCTATAAAGCATATTATATCTTTCCATTTATCCAAATCTTTATTAGGTTTGTTAAACCCAAAGTTCTAAATCCAAGAGACCACCAAAGAGCCAGCTCCGATGCAAACACACAAGGGTCTTTATTCAGGCTCGAGTCTGGGCTCACGTTCGTAGCCGGCACAGCGGCACTTGGAACGACAGCCCCAACTCAGGTTAACACGCACCTTTTATACATAATTCTGAGGGAGTGGGGTGGCTTTACAAACTTGTTCACACAGGATTGGATAGAATTGCATATACACGGTTACAGAGATACTGATTGGTTGGTTCATTTTTGATTTTTCGTGGGCGTGGGCTTAGTTGCCTATGATGGACAGGCAACGGCTAAGCAGGCAGAATGGAATGCCAGATAAGCATACAAGCAGGTTTGAAACAACACAGAGCCCACCAGAAGGGTGGCTGGCGCCACAGAGTCTACCATAATCTAAGTAAAGGAATGTTC
>CAUYQG010013354.1:0-16649 GCA_963574415.1 Tarsius wallacei | reverse complement strand
TAGTTCCAGCTACTTGGAAGGCTGAGGCGGAAGGATCGCCAGAGCCCAGCAGGTTGAGGCTGCGGTGGCCGGGAGTGGCCACTGCACTCCAGTCTGGGTGACAGAGTGAGACTCCAACTCAACAACAACAAAAAAATTCTATAAAGCTTTCATAACCGTATGGTGTCACGGACAGGAACTGTATAAGTCCATACCAGTTATTCTGCTAGGAATTTATAATTTCAAATAACAGATTGCCTTTTTCCATGGTACTTACAGTGTAGTAATATCTGTAAATCTGAAACACATTTCCTTATGGTACTTGTCTAAGCAGGTCTCGGAAATCACAATAATGTTATAAAGAAGTCTCAATTTGATGAAGTTAGGATGAGTAGTAAGAAGAGAAAAATACATTTTGTTTGCTGAACCAGATGATACATATCAATCTGCATCATTCTATGCATTATTTTCAAAGAATATCAATTACCTAAGAATTATCAGGAAAATAAAATGCTCTGGCTGGGTGTGGTAACTCACACCTATAATACCAGCACTTTGGGAGACCAAGACAGGAAGATCATTTGAGCCAGGAGTTCAAGACCAGCCTGGGCAACATAGCCAGACCTCGTCCCTACAAAAGATCAGAAAATTAGCCAGGTGTGGTGGCACACGTCTATAGTTCCAGCTACTCGGGAGGCTGAGGCAGAAGGATCACTTAAGCCCAGGCGTTCAAGGCTGCAGTAAGTCATGATCAAGCCACTGCACTCTAGTCTGGGCCACAGAGCAGTACTTCAACTAAAAAAAAAATGCTCTTATTTTCTTTTCCTCTTGACTAATGAGTTTGTATTAACTCAACAGGCTTTCTGCCAAGTTTAAAACATGATTAAGTTTAGTCAAATAATACAACTATTTGCACATTTAAATATTGACTTTTTGATCTTCTGTTAGTATCATGTGTCTTATATTTTAAAAACTAGAACAAACATAATTTAAATGGAGCTTGAGTCATGTAAAGCCCATAGCTGGAAAACCTTATTTCTCTGAATTGCAATGAAGAAACCAAAGAAGTTATTTCAACCAAGTCAAATCAGTCAGTTTTCCCAAGGGCTGTTCGCTGAACAGCTCCCAGAGGTGCCACTTACGTCATTCACTCTAAGAATGGCATGCCTTTGGCTTGTGCAGAACATAGTCTGTGCAGTCTTGGGGAGGCTCTGATTTTTTTTCTAGTTTACTAGTTTTCTAGTTTGCTGTCAGAATGCAGGCTGCAGGAACCAATTCCAGAGTGTTCACTTCACATTCCGCAAAGCACAATTTTCATTCAAAGACCACCTGTCATTATAAAGTCAAATTAGTAATTCGTTCCTTCTTGCCTGGCATTGTATTATCTACTCTAGAGTTTCCATCTATGGATAGGAATAATGTAAGAGGGCAGTGGGGTTATCCATCAATATTTATTGAAAAACTATTAATGCTATCTGCTTAGCACTCTGTTATTATAATTAATCCTCACAATAAGCCTAAGCAATAAGTATTACCACCATCTCTGTGGGATGATTCAGTTAATAAATTAGAATATGGATTTAAATCCTGATCTATTTAATCCCAAGACACATCCTCTCTTCCCTACATAATTTTACTATGTGGTTATTACAAGAGCAGGCGCCGATAAATGGCTATGGGAAATTTCCCAAAGCATGATGATCAGTTGTCATGAAGATGATGCTTCAGTGTGAAAGAGAGTTTTAAAGCATTGTCTAGGCTTCCCAGGGAAAATGGTGATGGCAGTTAATATGAAGACAAAAATGGAACACATACCCCCCCACACTCCGGTGGACGTATTGCAGAGGATAGACTGAACTGAATGCAGACAGCCCGGTTCAGAGGATTAGAGGGTGCTAAGCTATCACAGATATTGATATGATGAGTCAGGGAGATGAGAAAATTCAGATCGAAGGCACAAGCTATTAGAAGAATCTGTGAATAAGAAGAAGCAGACCAAGACTAAGGGAATCAATAGCAGAGGCTCTAAAATTGATGTTTAGTCGGTACACCAAGAAAATGAAAGAAAATAGGATTTCAAGGGGATGAGGGAACATTCCAGAAGAAAACAAGTGGGTTGAATCAGGTCCTACAACCACAGGTACCCCCCAAAGAAAGGTTTGATTCCTTAATATGGATATATCATAGCTCAAGTGGGGAAAAGAGAGCAGTATTTCTTGGAGGATTATGCTGTGTGTTCACCAAATCTCTTTTGTTCTCCTTCTTGGGCTCACAGCTGGACTGCTTTCCCCAGTCTCCCTGGCAGTTATGTGAGGCTGAATTTAGCCAATAATGGAATGAGAGTGAGACGACACGTATCACCTTGTGGATGAAATGGTTAAGATATACCTGTGTCTTCTCTCATCTCATTCCTCATCTGCTAACCAAAGGAATAGAGCACCAGATTCCTAGAAAGAGAGCCACAAGAGGAGAGGAGGCTAGGTTCCTACATGAGACTGTGGGAGCCAGCCTACCAGAGACACACGTTGTACCAGGGCATGAGTGAGAAACAGACTCGTCTTACATTAAGGCACAGAGCATATGGTACACCCTAACTGATACAGACTACTACAAATTACTTAGAATTAGGACCTAGAGGAAGGATGTGTAGACAGAGAAAAGAGCAATGAAAGTATCTCTAAAATCATATAATGCTTTAAAGTTGGCCAAGGTCACTGATCATAGTGAGCCTCCACATCCTCAATTCTCCTTTCACTGTGCGTCAGGCACTGTTTTAGGTACTGGGGAGAGATGGAAAGCCCTTGCCCTCAGGAAGCTGTTATTCAAGAAGTTCAAAAAAGGGAGTTGGAGAGAGACATTAATCATTTAAAAAAGCAATCAATTAACGAATTAATAATTTCAGATCACGAAAATGCTATGAAGAAAATAATGGGTGATTTGATAAAAGGTGACAGGAGTGCTACTGCATTTATGGTGGCCAGTGATTCTGGAGCTGAGAATCCAACAATGAAAAAGAAACCAGTCACGTAGAGATCCGGGGAAAGGGGAAAGGCAAGAACAAAAGCCCGGAGGTGAGAACAAGTTTCTTAGCTTCCCCAGGGCTGAAAGAAAGCCAGATTTGTGGAAACCTAGGGAAGGAGGCAATGGAAGAACTGAGGCTGTACAGGTGACACCAGCAAATCCAGTAGGACCCGGGAGCCATGCTGAGGTGGCTGAGGTTTTATTTTAAAATTGTTCTTTTTTCAAAATGGTGCTTTTCTTTTTTACAATAGACACAGGGTCTCACTATGACGCCCAGGCTGGGATGTAGTGGCCATTCACAAGGGATGATCCCACTACAATCAGCACAGGAGTTTTGACCTGCTCAGTTTTCAATCTAGGTTAATTTGCCTTGCCTCTCCTTAGGCAACCTAAAGGTGGTCCCCCACTCCCAGCATGTCACCATATTGATGCTAAACTTGGTGCGAACACCAGAACTTGGTGTAGCATAGCTCACTATAGTTCAGAGCTCTTGAGCTCAAGTAATCCTCCTGCTTCAGCCTCCCTAGTAGTTGTGACTATAGGCATGCGCCACCATACCTGGCTAAAATTTATTCTAAATACAATAGAAAACAATAAGAAGGTTGTTCTTAAAAAATATTTTGGATTTTATACTCAATGTAACAGGATTTAGTTTAACTGCATATGGTTATATGCACATCCTATAGGAAAGTGTAATTGCACTTTGAACTGGATGAATAGAGACAAGGAAGTATTCCTGATGTTAAAGAAAGAAAATCAAGAAAGAAACCTTTAGAGAAACCGCCACATGTTTTAATCTTAGGTGGTGGCAGAAATTTTGAACCTGACATCTCTAGGGGATGACATAGGTGATACTGTGTATAACAAGAAATAGACTGGGTGTGGTAGCTCATGCCTGTAATCCCAGCATTTTGGTTGCCAAGGTGGGTAGATTGATTGAGTCCAGGAGTTCAAGACTAGTCTGGGCAACATAGCAAAATCTCATCTCTACAAACATATTAAAAAAAAAAAAAATAGTGGGCCTGGTGGCACACACCTATAGTCCCAGCTACTCAGGGTGTTGAGGTGAAAGGATCTCCTGAGTCCCAGATGTCAAGGCTGCTGTGATCATCCTGATCATGCCACTGTATTCCAGGCTGGATGAGAGAATGAAGCCCTGATTTAAAAAGAGAGAGAGAGAGAGAGAGAAAGTAATATGTATTAGGTCTTCTTTCAGGTTCCTGGCCCCAGCTTCTAAAACCCCTGGAATTTTGAGTGATGGAAGTGGGAAGACCATCTTCATTATCCATAATAAGAGCCTTTTGACCATACCTGAATTTTAGTTAATGAGGGGACTCTTAACGGGCTCCTAAATAGCTTCAGAATGGGAGCTGGTTGCCAAAGGAACCAACCCCCTGATATGTGATCAGAACCCATTCCCCCACCTCCAGAAGAGGGGAGAGTGGCTGGAGATTGAATTAATTATCAATTGCCAATTATTTAACCAATCATGCCTATGTAATACAACCCCCATAAAAATCCTAAATAACGTGAGTTCTGGGAACTTCTGGGCTGGTGAACACATTGATAAACTGGTGGTTCCCCCAGAGACATCATGGAAGCTCTGTGCCCTACCCCCACACCATGCCCTATGCATCGCGTCCATTTGGCTGTTTGTGAGTTGTACCCTTTAGAATAGCAAACTATTTTTCTGATTTCCATGAGCCACCATTCTAGCAAATTATTGACCCTGAGGAGGGGGTTCATGGGAAACTACAGTTTGTAACCCGTCAGTCAGAAGTATGGGAGACCCATGACCTAAAATTGGCAACTGAAATGGAGGCAGTCCTGTGGGACTGAGTCTTTAACTTGGGAGGTCTACACTACCTCAGATAGCTAGGGTAAGAATGAATTGTAGAGCATACAGTTGGTGTCCAGAGAGTTGGAGAATTGGTTTGGTATGAGGAAACAACAACAACAGACACATATTTGGTGTCAGCAATGTGTGAGTAAAAGCAGCCCAGAACATATTGACCTCATCACAGCCTTTAAAGACATTTGTCATAATTGTCAATGGCTGTATTGTACTTTGTGTTATTTAAAAAACAACAACGACGAAACACTAGTCAGGTGTTGAGAAGTATGCACTGGGGGAAAATTTGTTTCAGCTTTTATCGAGGCTATCTTACAATTTGTTTCATATCACTCTTCTTTCTTTTGGAGTATATATGTTTTTAAATTCAGAAACCCTGACATTTGCTGAATGGATGTTAAATGGAACATCAATATTTGAAATTGCAAATAAAGAAATATGATATTTGAGTCAAATGGACAAACTGGTTAGTGCTACTGTGTCTTCTGAACAGTCTGATGAATTTGAATGCCAAGGATATAAGCATCCCACCAATGGCTCTTGAGGTCAGTTGTCTGCAGGATTCCTTCCTGTGTGAGGTAAATTGTGGTTTAGAAGTGCATGTGCTGACTTAGAATTCCAAATTACTGGTATATCTGCCAAAACTAGCTATCATTTTCTTCAGTTGGAAATCAAGCTTGAGGGTATTTGGTTCAAGGTTCTCTGTGTGCTATTTTTGTTTTTTCAAATTGTAACATAATGATTGCATTAAAACTTGACTTAACAGTTATTTCTTCTCCTGCCTAACTAAATCTATGGTGAATAATCAACTCCACCTTCATAATCTAATTTTTTTTAGCATCTACAAAGTTTCTGTCATGATGTGGTGATGGGAAGTATTTCTCTTTTATTTGTGCATGTTCATATGGTGTGTGAGATTGTATGTGAGTGTGAGGTGTGGTGTGTGTACTGTAAGATTTCTTGATCTCTGAATACCTTTAAAAATTACCAGTAGCACTGGCTGCCTAATAAACCTCCTTCTCAGAGGCACGAAGCCACAGTGACCTAAGACCTACTGGCAGGATGTGACAGCCCCTTATATGCCGATGACTGCCTCTGCAGCCTTGGTAGTCTTTGCCTCAAGAGTCAAATTCAGCAACATAGATTATCCACCTACAAAGCTGGAAACTTAGTTTGCTTCCACCAGAGGCAGGAGCTCCCAAGTAGAGTATAATTGAGGCAAAAAAAAACAACCAGAGCTGGGTCTCAGACCATCCGGAGCACCGAGGATGATAGCAGATATCTGCAGTGGGCTTCCAGATGCTAGGATTACATGTGTGCATTTATACAGTGTGGTTGGTGCATCTTCCACTATGATTTTACTAGCAGCTCTATCGCGGGTGGCCCAACCCACAAAAGATATCAAAACTATCATCAGAATGTCTTTGTTATAAAATTTCTTTGGACTAACCAAGGTCTGAGAGACATGTGAATCAATTGTCATCAAGAAAAGAGCACCTGGCCTACTTCACATTGATTTTCCACATTGTAGGATGAACCCGTGAATATATTTTGAAGGGCTGGTTCCCTCAGGAAACTAAAACATATGTTTCCAAAGGAAGGATTATAAAACCATGAGAGTCTTCAAAGCATTCTCTAAATAAATACCTTGCAATACATTTTCCCTTTTGTCTTTTCTTAATAAAATTGAAACTTAGAAGGTTTTTTCACATTTTTTCTATATTGGCCTAGTTCTTTATTTCTTTATTCTCTTCAGAATTAAATTGCCTCAGAGAAGTCCATAACTGTTCAACTCAATTGCTACATCAAATGACCCTGTGAGTCAGAAAAAGGTGCAAATCTATTTGAAAAGATATCATTATACTTCCAAGGTATTTTTTCTTAATACAATTTATATATCCTGCAGAAACATGTATGTTGTCTATTGCTGCTTTTAGAAATGTGAATAATTTGATTAATATAGAGGACTTTGAGGGAATGGGTCTGGAAGTCTTGATTATTAATTGCACCAGTCCCAAAGTGAATTCTCTCTAGTGATTTATTAACCACTGCAGTTAAGCCAATATGAGTTCCTGCAGAAATTGGGTAAAATTACATGGGAAATTACTATTCTGTATAAACTAGATAAATTACCCCTACTTTATATACATGCCCAAGTAAATTACACCAAGAATGCAGCAAAAAAATAATAATGTAACTCATCATTCTTCCAACATGTGATTTTGATTTTCATATTTTAATCTAAGGAAGATAATCAGCAACAAATATTTACAAAATTACACTGGATTTTCCTGTTAGGACATCTAATCATTCATTTTACTGAAAGTGTGTGGTTTCTCATGTAACTTTCTAAATATTTTCTTAATTATCCATGAACAAAATTTTCCAAGCTGAAAAATATTATTATACCCAAACATTTTAATTTTTCTAATTTCTTAATGAAGAAGATGGAGTTTGATTTCATTATTTACTAACTGTAAAGATTGGGATTTTTTCACAGGAGATTTTTTTATTTGGTTTTGTTTTCTTATTTTCGTGTGTGATAAAGATCCAATAAATGTTTTATCAGCTTAGACATACATAATATAAAAACATTTGGGATATATGTAATATATAAAATACATATACGCTTATACATATCAATTTACTAATTTTATTGCTTTATGGATTATTAAATGGAAATATTTAGTTGAACTTAATTATTTTCTTCATATTTTATACTAAATTAAGCTCTACCATGTAAATGTATACCTCCTTCTTTGCAATTGATTTTGAAAAACTCTGTTTCTTTTTAAAAAACAATTGTATTTAAGTCTAATTGACATCTAAAGATCACATATTTAGTGTATATAATTTAATGAGTTTGGACATATACATACACCCATAAAACCATCATCACAATCAAGTCATCCAATATCTAAAGAATTGTTTCAAAACACATTTAAAATGGTGTCTAAATTTTTAATAAGAAAAATTAATGATATTTTGCATGATTGGTTTCATCTTTTATGTAAAAAATAAATGTTATAAAGTTTCATATCATATTAAGGAAGCACACTGCACATACTACTCACATACTACAGAATTTCATATTGAAAAAAGTCTTCTGGTGACACAGATATTGCAAAACACTACTATAAACATGCTTTCTACAGTTCAAACACAATCAGGCTTTAATAAATAAAATAACTATAAATTTTGCTTGTCTACAAATTCATGTGATGATTAAAATGCATTTCACAGAAACAAAGGCAAGCTCAGGTTATTTAAAGGTATGAATAATAAGGTTCTAGAATGACAATGACCAAGGCTAGCTTGTGGTTATATTTTCTTAACTTTCTTCCCAAATTATTAGATCCTCCTAAAAGTAGAATCTTCCAGTTCAGGTTTTGTGGTACTAATTGACTATGTAGCAATTCATGTAAGCTCACCCATGGTCAGCTTCTGCCCCGTGGTAAGATGAACCATCTATTCTACCAGCCCTACATGTACATCATTACTCATCAAAGGAGAACATGAAGGCGAATCCACTTTGGAAAAAAATAAAGTAGATTATGAATAAACGATGGTTGAGTCGGCGCTCTTGGATTGAAACAAACCTGGCCTGCAACCTGTTTTGTATAGCCTGCAAGCTATGAATGGTTTTTAAATTTTTTAGTGTCATTAAAGAGAGATAGAAAAAAATTCACTACAGAAACTGCATATGACTTGCCTAAAATATATACTACCTTGCTCTTTATAGAAAAAGTTTCCAATACCAGATCTAGAAACCACAATAACAAGCAAAAGCAAGGTGGAATATCAAAATAAGATTTCTGTTTTTTCAATTTAAATAAAGGTTAAATGTTTGTATTCATGGATATTTGAAATTTTAACTTTTAATAATTTTCTGGAGTATGATTACATGCAATAAACTACACATATTTAAAGTATAAGATTGATGCATTTTTCCCATGAAGCCATCATTCCAGTCAAGATACTAAACACTTCTGTCACCTCCAAAAGTTTCCTCACGCTTCTTTGAAATTCACCCTTCCCTCCACCCTCATCCCCAGACAACTACTGACATTTCTGTCATCATAGGCTAGTTTGTGTTTGATAGAATTTTATATAAATGAAATAATCGTATGTATACTTTTCATCTGGCTTCTTTCAGTCAGCATGACTTTGAGATTCATTTATTTGTCGCATTTATTTGTAGTTGGTTCCATTTTATTGCTGAGTAGTATGAATTTGTTTTATTCATTCACCTTTTGATGGATGCCTTTCATAGGTAAATATACAGAAGCAAAAATTTATCAGAAATATGCTAACTCTATGCTTAATTTTACAAGAAACTGTCAAACTGTTTTTGAAAGTGTTTGTATCACTTTACATTCCCTACAGCAATCCTTACTCCATGTTGGTAACACTTGTTATGTGTTAATTTGCATTTTCCTGACTAGTGACAAAGTCTCTCCCCTTGACTAAACTCTAATCAGGCTCTTCTGAGCCCTCTTCTCAATGAGGCCTAGTCTGTAAAACCTACAGACACTCAACACAAATGACTGCCCAGCTAAGAGACTTGAACAAGCACTAGCAGAGTTTCTAACAGCTCAATGCCATCCCCTAGGATGGCCCTAGCCTCATCCTCTTCTTGCCTGAGAAAGTTCGGTGCTGCTAGGAGAATTTACTGCTTGTTTCAGCCAAAATCTGATGATGGGTAGCTAGGCCCCTGAACCTCCTCTTAGAGCAGTTACTTTATTTTTTTAATTATTTTTTAATTGACACATTGTAATTGTACATATTTACAGGGTATAATTTGATGTTTTTATGCATAATTATGTTGTATAGCAGTTACTTTAGAACGCTTGTAATTAGAAATCCATTCCCTGGCCTTTGAGATGTTAATCTATCACTCAAAACTGTTCTATCAAGGACCTGAAAACCCTGTCTTTTAAATGCAAACATTCAGGGAAATAACCTTGATTTTGCTTTCGGTCCCTGTGGGAGGATAAGGGTCTAACTTAGGTGGGCACCTTGCTCTGACTTATACCACTGCCTCCTGTCATAAGGATGCGGGAAATTTGTGATTCTCCTGTGGTTAAGACTTCATGAACAAATCCAAATGGCTTGGTCACATTAATTACCCTATCCCCTTCCTTCTTCTTGTACATTGCCACTTCCCTGACTTGGTCCAATTCCCCACGCATCATTTCCCCCTCCCTAGTTCCTCACTCTCCTTTAAAATGCCCAGTTAGGTCACAGGAGCTTAAGGGTGGGGTCAACTTGGGAGAGGCTGGTCACTGCTAGGGAAGTGAGGAGGATTGGGGAGAAGAAGGAGGGGCAAGGAGGGAAGGAGGAGGAGGGAGGGGGCATGTGGCATCACACTGGGTGTTCGGTCCACTATCTAGGGGAAAGAGGGCCAGCTAGAAGCCCAAACTTCACCTGCATGCAACCTACTTATGTAGTAAATCTTCACTTGTACCCTACAACTCTAAAATTAAGGAAAATAGTAATAATGATAATATTAAAAAAATTTTTTAAATAAAATAAATAAAATAAAATAAATGCCCAATTACCTTCTGTACAGATCGACTTTTTATATGTTTCTTGTCCACTCATATCTCTTCTTTTGTTAAGTGCCGTGCAGTGCCTTCTTATAGAGTTGTAAAATTCTTCATATATTCTGAATATAAGTCCTTTTGTATACACTCACACACCCCAGGTAATTTCTGCTAGTATGTGACATAGCACGTAACATCATATGTGACTTTCTTCACGGTGTCCTTTGATGAGCAAAAATTTTTAATTTTGATAAGTTTAATTTTTACATTTTTCTTTTATTGTTTTGTATTTGTCAGAGTTTTTCAAAAAAATAGAACCAACTAGATGTGTGTGTGTGCACACATACATGCACGTGTGGAGAGAGAGATTTTATTTATTTTATTTTATTTTTTATTTTAAAGATGTGGGGTACAATTCAGGATTAGGCACATAAGTGGTTATCATATAGGTGAAGTTTGGGCCTTCCTTTGTTCCCCACTTTGACTGGTTTGGGATCAGGTACCCTAAGTGATGTTATGTGCCCCCTCCCCTCCCCTGTCAGCGTCCTGCTACTGTCAATCCCTTTCTTATAGCATTATGGTAAATGTTCAGGGTCCACTTATGAGTAAGAACATGTGGTACTTAGTTCTTTGTTCCTGTGATAGATCACTGAGTATGATAGACTCTAAATTCATCCAAGTTGCTACGAAGTCCATGATTTTGTCCTTCTTTATGACTGTATAATGTTCCATTGTGTATATGCATCATGTTTTGTTTTGTTTTTTTAAACCAGTCCACTTGGGAGAGAGAGACATTTTAAAGAATTGGCTCACGTGATTGTGGAGGCTTGGTGAGTCTCAAATCTGACGGGATAGTCTGGCAGTCTGGAGACTAAAGGAAGAGTTACAGTTCAAGTCTGAAGGCCCTCTGGTGGCAGAAATCCCTATTGTTCAGGAGAGGTCAGTCCACTCTATTCAGTTCTTCAACTGATTAAATGAGGCTCACCCACATTATGTAGTGTAATCTGCTTAATTCAAAGTCCATTAATTTAAATGTTAATCTTATCCAAAAAACACCCTCACGGAAATATCCAGAATAATCTTTGACCAAATATCTGGGCACTAAGGCCTAGCCAAGTGGACACAAAAATTAACCATCATCGGTTGTACTCCATGTGTCCTATCTTATATGTCTTTTTCTACCCCAAATTCATAAGATTTTCTCCTATCTTTCCTCCTAAAAATGTTATACCTTTACCCTTTAAGTCTATAATCTATTTCAAGGTAAATTCAAGATAATGTGTAATGTGATATAAGGACTGAAATGTATTTGATTCCATGTGAATAACCAGTTGTCTCAGTGCCATTTGTAAAGAAGATTAAGCTCTGCTCCCATTGAATTACCTTGACATCCTCGTCAAAAATGAATTAGCTATAATGTGTGGGTCTTCTGTGCTCTCTGCTATTCCATTGATCTATATTTTTGTTTTTATGACAATAATCACTAACCTGGTTTCTGAAGCTTTATAATATCCTTAAAACCAGATAATGTAAATAATCTATTTTGGTCCTTAGTATTCCAAATTGTTTGGCTTTTTGGGATCCTCTACATTTCTATGTAGATCTGAGAATTAGCTTGATGCTATTAGAATTTTGAGGGATATTCTCTTTCCTACTCTCCTTACTCCTCCCAAATGTTGGAGAATGCATATTTCCTGGCTGTGTCAAAAGATTAAAAATAGACTGGGTGCAGTAGCTTACCCCTATAATCCTAGCAATTTGGGAGCCCAAGGTGAGAGGATTGCTGAGCCCACGGATTCGAGAGCAGCCTGGACAACTTGGCAAGACCTCATCTCTACAATAAATCAAAAAGTTAGCCAGGTGTGATGGCACATGCCTATAGTTCCAGCTTCTTGGAAGGCTGAGGTGAAAGGATCTCCTGAGCCCAGCAGGTCGAGGCTGTGGTGGCCATCAGTGTGCCACTGCACTCCAGCCTGGGTGACAGAGTGAGACTCTAACTAAAAAAAAAAAAAAATTAAAACCAATCTTGACTGAAGCAGAGAAGTGCTGACTGGAGGTGAGAATCCCTCCCAATTGGCTCCAAACTTCTAAACTTGAAGTCTACCCTAGAATATACTTCAGTGTCCTGGGAATTGATAGCTCTGCTCTGTTATTGACTCATTCATAATCAGACAATTGACTATGAAAATGGTCGAAAATACTGAATTGCAACATAATTGATTTAATTCCTCTGCCCCTTACTAAAATTCTAATCCATATTCTACAATGTTTCAGAGAAATGGCTCTAAAATAAAAGTCAAATCATATCAGTCTCCTGCTAGAAATTTTTTGAAGAACTGTCCTGGTTTAATTCTTTCCTTCCTTTTCTTCCATCTACTATGTAATATCCTTCAAAACTGAACTATCTTTTTTTTTTTAAGAAAAGTTCCAAAATTCCATGTTTTCTACTCTAGACAGGGATAAATATGGCTTTGTAGCATCTGCTATACTGAGTTGTTAACATCTATTTTCTTGGTTGTCCCCCAGTTGAGTCTGCTGTTTGATGACAAGATCTGTCTTTGAATAAACTCTACAGTCCCGGTACCTTGCACCAGAGCCTGGCTAAATCAGTTCACAGTAAGTGTCTGCTGAACTGATATCAACTAATTGATAACATTAATTGGCCAGAAACGATCATCCATGAAAATCTTGGATGCCAGGAAGGAAGTCCTCCAGGTTTATAAATTAATTTTCTCAGTTGAGAGAAGAGAATAAAATATTGAATCACTCAAAGCAAAATGAACTAGAAAAGGTTCCTAGTTCAAGAGAGTTATGAGGAAAGAAGTGAAAACCAATCATGTGTCCAGTGGCTACAAGAATTGCAGTTTCCAATGGACACTCGAATTATTAGACATTAAAGTTCTACTTTCTTGGTGACTAGGAAAATTAAGAGAGTCAGAGTCCTAGAATTCCAGTTTGGGTTTAAGTGTAGAAGTAGAAGGTGGGAGAAAAGCAAAGCGGCAGCCTTGGAAATAAACTAGAAGGAAGCTTTTAAAAGTTTAACACTTACACAAAGATAGGTTAAAATGAATTAACAGGATAACAGACACACAGCTATAATCAGCCTAACTCTATGAAGTTTGTCTTTCCACAATCTGTACACACTAAAGTAAGTTAGCCTTTGCTGTCTTATCAACGGACCAAATTCACACTTGGCTGAAGAGTGACAGCCAAGAAGAGTCACAAAGGAGAAATAAAAGAGAGAGAGGTCTTAGGGACATGATATTTAATGAAAATGCTACGGAGGCCTCAGATGGAGGCAACAGGAAGTTAACAATGAAGAGGAGCTTTCAGTGTGGTGGCATCTGGAACCTATGTCACATAAACACCTCAAGCACATTAAACCCTGGCACTACATGAAAGGACTCATTTCATTACTTCAAATAATTTGAAACTAGGAAAAGTAAGTGACTTCTGGGAAGAAAGTCAAGAAGAATATGTCATAAGCAGTTCTATTTGCTCAAATCATAACCTCAGATATTCCAGAAAGGGAACATTTGTCAAAGATCCACCCTGTGGGGGGAAAAAATACTTAAAAGATTTTAGCCACACAAATGTGCTTTTCCTCATTGAATGGCAGTGGATGTTCATCATAGCAGAGTCACTCAGAGGGAAATGCATTTGATGCTAGTGATAAAATACTAGAATTAGCTTGTGATACACACCTATTGATTGCCAGTACGTACAGGTGAAATGCCACTGGACTAAGACACTTTAGTCCTGCTAAAGGTACGGAGCAAACCACTGAAGGAGGATGAAAAATATGAGCCCCTCCCTAATAATTCCCATTCTCAGCTAACCCCTCCAAAAGAAATTTCCATGTTTATCATCTTCATAAGTTGAGAACAAATAATAAAATTACAAGCTTGGGAATAGAGGTTTTTAATAAATAATTAAAACAGAACACCTTGGAAGGTATGTATTCATATCTTCATTTTACAGATTAGAAAATTAATTTCAGATAATTTAATTGATTTATCACTCACACAGCTAATGGCAAAGGCAGGACTAGAACAAAAATCTAATTTCCAAACTGTGTTTTGTACAACATATTGTTTTCCTTAATTTCTGACATACCTATCTAGCCAGCCATTCATTAAAACTTATTGAACATTTACCATAATCTAGCATTATTGCCAGGAACTAGAGAAACAAAAATAAGTAAGACATAATCCTTGCCCCTAGAAAACTCACAGTCTAAAAAGAAGGATGACATGTAAATAAATATAAACACGGTGTCACTGGCTATTATCCATATCTACAATTACCAAAACAAAGTGCCCTGCAAAGATATCTTCCTAGACTACGAAGTATTCTTAGGGCTTCCACAAGTATCATAAGTAAGTCTTATTAGCTTCTGCAAATTTGAGAACTAGGGACCAGTGGTTTAGGATGATAAAATATATTGGTTGACTTGCATGATTTTGACCTGCACAGTTGATGCTGCTATTATTATTATTATTATTATTATTATTTTACATTTGTCTTAGCTGCTAACTAACTTTACCTACAAATTTAGATTTTGCAATTTCTTCAAAATGTGGAAGATACTGGCCCCAGTGTTTCCACATGGCAGTAATAGACTGAAACTAAGTAGTAATTGTCCCTCATAGACACAGTACATGCTATCCAGTTTATCAATGATCCACCTCTAGTTCTTGCTTCATAGACTTAACCTACTTTATTCTACTTTACCATCAGGTAAATGTTCATCTACTCCAACTATGACCTTCTCAACTTGTTACCACTATATTAAGCCCTAAAAACTCTTATTTATTCCAATGAATCCCATAGGAGAATTCTTCTGCAAAAGAATCTTAGGAAAATTCTGTAGTTAATTAGATAGACTGTTAATTTGTGTGCCATGTTCTCTGGGAGAAATAAAAACTAGTACCATTTTTGAAAAAAAAAAAACTTTTCAGTTTTCCACGTACATTCCATAAAAATTCAGATTTAAGTCTGTGAAACCGAGTAGAAGTGTATTCGTTAGGGTCCAGTCAGGAACTAGAAGCCAAATTAGTTATTTTAACAGAACAAATTTAATATAGGGAATTGGTTGAGCAGATATTGCAGGAAAAGAGCCAAAGGGGAGGTTTCCGGGCAAGATGGTGACAGAACAGGCTTGAATGTGAGAGTCTCGCCAAAAACAAGTATCCATAAAGACTCTCCGTGTGAGTGGGTGTGTGCTGGTGAGTGAGTCTGACTGAGGGGAAACTCGGGTTCATGCACCAGGGGGTCTTCTCTGGAGGTGACTGCAAACCACTGCTGCCGTGAAATTGGAGCCCCCAGTGCACAGGATCATCTGCCACTCAGAGCTCTCTTGAGAGGCGGCAGCAGAGAGCAGCTGCTCCTCACCACCTGGCACCCGGCCCACACCATCACCTGCAACAGCAGATCAGCTGGAGCCCCGGATCTGCTCAGTGGAGAGAGAGGATCCCCATGCCCAATGAGTAGACACTGACTGCAGCCATTTTCTCTGTTTCAGGACCAGGCAGAGACCTGCATTGCCCTGCCCAGCTCCGCCCAGCCTCCAACTTGGGACCTAAGGTAATCTCATCAAACTGAGACAGACAGAAGCCCCTCCCCCATGGATTGGACACAGACAGGTCAGATCTGAGTGGCAGATTTGACAGGCAGCAAGCCAGGTGAGTCTAGATCTGATCCACCTTCCTTCCAAAGTAGGCCTGGGGCATCTGACCCAGCTGTGAGCAACCCTATCTGCCTGTGCTGAGAGCAGAGGGGAGGAGCTACAGATCAGAGCTGAACGGACATTGGACTTACAGGAAAAACCTCAGAGAGAGTTTGGTTCCTTGTTTTTATTTTTTATTTTTTGTCTGTTTGCTCATTTTTGTTTGTTTTTTGTTTTAGTTTTTTTCTCTTTCTGTTTTTGATAACGTTTTCATATTAGCTTTGTTTCTGTTATTTTATGATTTTTCTATTTGTGTATGGAAAGCATACATCGATAGGGAGGTTTTTGTTAGACTGTGTGTTTGTATGATTATCTGTATGTTTTAGGGTTTTTTAAAACTCTTTTCTGTCCTTGTGTCTCTTTTCATTTGTTAGTTGGTACATCTGTCTGTTTTCCCTCTTACTCTTCTCTCTCTCCACCTTTCTCTTGCCTCTCCCCAACCTTACTTTTTCCATTATTTTCTTTTTTTCTTACCTCATTTTGCTTCCAGGGAGCAAACCTATACCCCCACTACATGGACATA
>CAUYQG010013353.1:0-23342 GCA_963574415.1 Tarsius wallacei | reverse complement strand
AGAATTCTGCTGGAAAGCCATCTGGTCCAGGGCTTTTTTTTGTAGGTAGTTTTCTTATTATGTAGTCAATTTCCTTGATTGTTATTGGTCTATTTAGGGTCTCAATTTCTTCTTGTTTCAACCTAGGCAGGTTGTGTGATGTCAGACAGTCCTCCATTTCCTTGAGGTTTCCAAGTTTGTTTCCATACAAGTGTACATAACAGTGTCTACTGATCTTTTGTATTTCTTTAGGATCAGATGTGACTTCATCTTTTGTGTTTCTGATTGTGTTTATTTGGGCTTTTTCTCTCTTTCTCTTGGTCAGTCTAGCTAGGGGACCATCAATCTTTTTTATCCTTTTGAAGAACCAGCTTTTTGTTTCATTGATTTTTTATATTATCTTTTTGTCTTCTATGTCCTGAATTTTGGCTTTTATTTTGGTGATCTGGATTCTTCTGCTGAAATTAGGGTTTTGGTGGTCTTGCTTTTCCAGCTTCCTTAGGTGGCTTGTTAGGCTGTCAATTTGTGACCCTTCCATTTTCTTCATGTGTGTTTGTAGGCATATGAATTCTCCTCTTACTGAAGCTTTCATGACATCCCAGAGATTTTGGTAAGATGTCTCTTCATTTTCATTTGTTTCCAGGTATCTTTTAATCTCTGTTTTGATTTCATTGTTGACCCAAGAGTTGTTTAGCATCATGCTGTTTAGTGTCCATGTTTTTGTGGATTTTGGGGGAACCTTGTTGGTGTTGATGTTTATTTTTATTCCACTGTGGTACAAGAAGGTGCATGGTAAAATTTTGGTCCTTTTAAATTTGCTTATACTTGATTTATGGCCAAGTATGTGGTCGATCTTAGAGTATGTTCCATGCGGTGATGAGTAGAATGTATATTCTGCAGTCGTTGGATGGAGTATTCTGTAGGTATCAATTAAGTCCATTTGGTCAAGAGTCATATTGAGGTTCCAGATCTTGTTTCTGATTTTTTGTCCTGATGCTCTGTCTAGGGTTGTGAGTGGGGTATTGAAGTCCCCAGCTATGATAGTGTTAGAGTTGATATCTTTTGTGAGTTTACATAGAAGCTGTTTTATGAAAGTTGACGCTACTATATTGGGTGCATATATGTTTAAGATGGATATTTCTTGTTGATGGATTGAGCCTTTTATCATTATGTAGTGGCCTTCTGTATCTTTTTAAATTTTTCATAGCTTAAAGGGTATTTTGTCTGAAATTAAGATCGTGACTCCTCCTTTCTTATGTGTTCCGTTCGCCTGAAAGTTTGTTAATGCTTGAGTTAATGCTAACAGTTAATGCTTGAGACAATTTCTGGAAACAGTAGTTGCATTAACACTATGATTAAAAACACTAATTTTGGATATTTCACACCACAAGGTATCATGCAATTATTATTAACAATAACAGTATACTGGCATTTCCAGCAAGATGGTGACAGAACAGGCTGTACTGTGAGAGTCTCTGCAAAATCGAGTGTCCCCAAAGACACTCTGCATGAGTGGGTGTGTGCCAGTGTGTGAGGGAAAGTCTTTCGAAAGGGATACTAGGGTTCATGTACCTGGGGCTCTCCTCAGAGGTGAATTCAACCCCCCACCACCCTGAGATTGGAGTGCCAGGCATGCAGGATTGTCTGCTGTTCTAAGGACTCTCCTGAGAAAAGGCAGTGGGAAGCAGCTGATCCCCACCACCTGGAACCCAGCCCACACCATCACCTAGCAGAGTAGCATGAGCCCCAGGATCCGTGGAGAAAGCAGGTCATGGAAGGCTGGAGAGGAGCCAGCCACAGGTGAGAAAACAATGACTGGTGCCATTTTCTCTGTCCCAGAAACAGGCAGAGACCTACATTGCCCTGCCCAGCTCCACCTAGCCTCCATCATGGGACCAAGAGATTATCTTCTCATCAAACTCAAAGACAGACACTCTTCCCCCATGCTGGAACAGGCACAGACATGTCAGATCTGAGTGGGAGACTTGGCAGCAGTGGCAGCAAGCTGGGTGAGTCCAGATCTAATCTATCCTCCCACAGTAGTCCATAAGGCATCTAACTCAGGCTGAGAGCAACCCTATCAGCCTGTGTTGAGAGCAGAGGGGAGGGGCTGGAGAACAGAGCCGCTTCTTAATGCAGCAGAACCAGCTAAAAGGAAGTTGGAGTTGCAGGAAAGGCCACAGAGCGAGTTTTGTTTTGTTTTTCTTTTTCTTTTGGCTTGGTTTTCTTTTTGTTTACTTTTTTATCTCTTTCTGTTTTTGATTATATTTTTGTGCTTGCCTTGTTTCTGTTATTTTAATGCTTTTTTTTAGATTTCTTGTTTGTGTATGGGTATTTTTGAGGGAAAATACAAACAGGGTTCTTTTGTTGGTTTGTGGTTTGTGTGATTGTACTTTTTTAATCTTTTCTGTTTTTGTTTGTTTCTCTGTTCATTTTTTAATTCGTTCACCTGTTGGTTTTCCCTCTTCTCTCTTTCCACCTTCCTCTCATCTTCATCCTTCCTTTTTCTATGCTGTTCCTTTTTCTTACCTCATTTTGCTTTCAGGGGGCAAACATATAACCCTACTGTTATGGACAGATAGTAACGCAGTGGGAAGTGGGCTCCAGGGGGCCCACACATCTGTCAGCAGATACTGGGATCTGCAGATAGTTTTTGAATCACAGCTCCCCCGCAATTAAATCTCAAAACTGCAAAAAGTACAACTCCCCATCCCCAGTCCAGCTTCAGAATTGAACAAAGCCAGAGGATCTACATAAGGAAGAATAAAAGATTGAGCAAACAGCAGTAAAAGCTACCCCCCTCCATCACTAAACAACAGAATTAAAGAAAAGGTAAAAGGGGGGGGATCTGCACAAATGAACAGTATACTAACAATAGTACTCACGATAAGCAATAAGGCAATAGCAAGTACATTAGTATTGATAATATTAATGATGTTTATTATGATTATTAAGCTTTGATAAATTTTGGATGGATATGCTATAATCATTCATTAAATATTAACTTCATGTCAGTTAGTCAATTAGAAATAAAGTGAAACTGAGTTAGTTATTTGGTGTGACTATGGAAAATGAAAACTGTGACTTAGATTTTGCTAGGAAATAGAACCAGTGTAAGAAAAGTTGTAACAGAATTTTGGAATAAGTTCAAAAGAGTTAAGAAAAATAAGTTCATCAGTCATTATGGACTAATGAGATTTCAGAACTGTCCACTGAAGGTAAGATGCCAAAACATCAGTGTAGAAATAAGAAATTCAACCTTGACTAAGAAAAAATTACCTTTTTAGCACCTTGACATACGAAGGGTATTTGTGAACTAACTCTGTACTATATAAAATATACCCAAGAAAATGGAACTCCTGGGAATTAAACCACCAGCACCCAAGGCTGAAATTCCCTTTTCACCCCTTCCTGTTTGCTGAGTGTGTCGTTCTAGTATAATAACATAAACAGAGAATGCATGAGGGAATTGTCTTGTGTATATATAGGAGTTTTGTGTGAGAATGTGTATGTGCAATCAGGTACTGAAATTATTTGAATAATACATCTTTTAAAATTTATTCCAATATTTTTATTGGCAAGTCTAAAACAATCTGGTTTTCTCTCCAAGGACTGGAGTCAACTCAAGAGTCATCACAGGATTAACCTGAGCTATAACTTAGAGTTGTTGGAACTGCAAAGCAATTTCAAGTAACATATCTGGAGAAAAAAAATTCAATTATTATCAAAACAATCATTTTTTTAAAAAGATGTGAGGTTATAACCAGGAAAACAAGAAGGCAGCGAAGTCCAAAAGAGTAGATACTTCTATCCATTGCTAAAAGGACAACACAAATGATAGCAAAACTACTAGTCATGTATTTCAGAAAAGTGGTGGCTGGCCTGAAGTTAGAATACTGAAATGATATTAGTGTCCTTTTGTTTGTGCCACTTCATAGTCCAGAGGGCAATCCCTGCAGTCAAAGGAGAGAAAAAGGACCAGACATAGGCAAACCTGAGATTTCACATTGTAACATATGTCAGTCATTTCATTTGACACTTCTTTTCTTTCAATCTATTTTGTATACCAGACCATCAACTTAATGAAAATAACACAATGAGTACTGTTTATTGAGTTTCTCCATGTATCAGATGCTTTGCAAGCATTACTTTATTTGAATTCTCAAAATTTTAGCCCCATTTTACAGATGATAAAATGCAAGAATTCAAGTAATCATAGAATTAAAGAACATACTTAAGACCAACTGACTGGTCTAGGTTGGGATCTTTCCACTCCAACCTTGCTAAGTAAATATTCAGAATCTGCATTTTAATAAGATTCCCAGGTGGGTCACATGCACATTAAATTGGAGAAACTACACATCATGCTGTTTTCCTTCTGTTTCTGTCAACAGTCACACATAAACACACAAACACACACACTCACACACAGAGAATGCAGGATGAAAGAGAGAAAGTAGACCAAGTCATTATCTACTAAAATAGAAGTATCAATACACCTTCTTCTCTAACAACCTATGCAAATTTTGAATTTGTCTATTAATCGGGATCTTTAAAATGCATATATATTATATGATCTATTATTAGCATTCTGAAGTGTTTACTAAATTTAAAAAATTGGGATAAAAACAAAACATACTATATTTGATAACAGTTTATAAAGGTTCATAAAAAGGGAAAAATAGAAGCATGAGTCATGTGAAAACACAGGATTCTGGGCTTTCAGTGGTTCACATTTTGAAATAAGTACACTGGCAATTACAAATGATTTTTGAATGGCTGTGGTTTTATAAAGTCCACCAACTGTAATAATTATAATCCAGCTTTCATGAAACAATATTCCCTGAAACTGCAGAAACAATAACACCATGGGAATTCCTGCCATTTACATACATTCACCATCATTTTTGGCTGCCAGCAAACTTTATTTCCAGGTGCTAGACCTCCGCGATTCAAAGTGGTGCTAGTGAGAAACAATCTGCATTTGGTAACATTTTCTCTCCTTAATACATTTTCTCTAGCATAGACTCTTAATTTCCTTTATCTATGCATCCCAATGAGTAGATAATTTTTAAATTAAGTGGATTGGCCTTATTTGAAAATTATATTTTCACTTCAATTTTGAGCTTGCTGAAATCTGTTGAATGCAATACTTGATAAAGAAATTTAACATATTTTGCATGGGTGATTCTCTTTCCTGAGACGAATTCCCTACCTCAGTGTTTCTCCAACATTTTTATGCAAAGACATCATCTGGGAAGCTCTTAAAAATGAAGATTCAAATTCAGAAGGTCTTGGTTGCATTTCTAGCATCCCAGAAAATGCCAATGTTGCTGAACCACACTATGCTAGCGAAGGCACTACACTTTAATTTAGCAGTAATGAGATATCTACATTTTCAGCCCCCTTTTTCACTAAACAAAACGAAGTCATCTTTTAAAATAATGAATGTAATACTTAGTCATGCATGTTTATTATAGGCAATATGGAAAGCCATAAAGGTAGAAAGACTAAATAACAATCTCACCACTCAGACATAACTACTATTAATATCTCAATGTTTCCTCCCAGTCTTTCTTCCATGCACATACATCTAGTTTTACAGAATGGATATCTCGCCATTCATTCCCTTTAGATTCAAAAACCATATCTAGACCACCTCACACTGTTGCACTAGTTTTCTATCAAATTTCCAAATAATGTATTTCCTTGCAGACATATTCATCACTCAGAATTATGAGTAACAATACTAGCTGTGAGCCACATAATCCAACAAAGAAAACTCAAAATTGTTTATCTATGTGTTATGCAGAACAACAAGAAGTCTATGAAACCTTGACAGTGACCCAACATAAGTAGCATAATGATGTCACAGCTACATATGCACTAGGGACATAGAGGCAGGGCCTTTTCCTCTCAAAAGTACATTTCATTTCTTCAGAGTGTTACATTTCTTTCTTAACCTATCTCCAGAAACATCTCTTATGCCTTTTTACAGTTAATTCTCTCATATCCTCTGGGACCAGCTTCCTTAGAGAAACATAAGTATTGTTCTGTTTTTTTTCCTCTCTGTAAATCTTGCTTGCCATTCTTGCCCTTTTCTTGGCACACTGTAGACCACAGCTGTTTCAACTGATGGGGCAACAGTCTGATACTCTGCTCTGCCCAGGTGTCCCTTTTCATTAACACTGTACAAATTCAGGCTGTCAAGCAGACTGTTATACCCGTGACAACTAAACAGTTGGTAGACAACAGACACAGGTGGGCTACCAGTCACTTGCGTGTAATTTGAAAGGGCTACACTTGTCACTCATGCTTAATGATGAAATGGTGCAATAGACATGGGTTATGTGCAATATTCTATGCTATTTAATACTGATGTGACAAATTGGAGAAATGAGGATATGTACTTCAAAATTTAACTGCAAGTACAATGCCAAACTGTAAACATGACAACAAATGTGTTTTCCTATGAAAGCACTGACATAATACAAAATAATTTTCATAATTTTAGCTAAAGTAATTAACAAAATTTGGAAAATTGTGTGAAATCCTTTAGTGCCATCAACAAGACAAACAGACCGCTAACTAGTAAGCTAGTAATTTTACATTAGCCATTTCTGGGTATAGTGTCCATACATTAGTGCAGCAATTCTCGAACCTTACTGTGTGTCAAAATCACCAAGATGGCTAGCTAGAACACAGATTGCCAGGCTCCATCCCTAGAGTTTCTGATTTAGTAGTACCCCCAGAGCATGCATTTCTAATGCTTAGAGTCTTGCAATAACTCCACGGCTTTAGAGAAGTGATTCTCAAAGCAAGTTGGCATAAGAATCACTTGGAGGAGGGAGGTTTAATAAAATGTAGATTCTAGGGTCTCAATTTCTAGCACTTTAATAAGTGATTCTGCTACAGAGTGACCTATATTGTTAGCCACATTCTTATTAATACAGCTTTTAGAGGGATTGGTTCTCACACCTGAAATATCATCAGAATTACTTAAACCAGAGCTTCCCAAACAGTAAAGTGCATACTGATCACCAGGGTATTTGTTAAAATGCAGACTCTGATTCAGTAGATCTCAAAGGGGCCTAAGAGTCTGCATTTCTCTTTTCAGCACATCCGAGTTCCTTGTAGATCCTGCATGTTAGGCCTTTGTCAGATATACAGTTGGAAAATATTTTTTCCCAGTCTGAGGGCTGTCTCCCCTCTCTCTCAATGGTTTTCTTCAGCTTGTCAGTTTGATGAGGTCCCACTTGTCTATCTTATCTCTTATGGCAGGGGCATTTGGGGTTTTGCCAGTTCCAATTTCTCCTGCATTTTCTAAGGTTCTTATAGTTGGGGTTTTATGTTTAGGTCTTTGATCCATTTAGAGTTGATTTTTGTGTATGGTGATAGGTAAGGATCTTGTTTTAATCTTCTCCATGTGGTCAGCCAGTTTTCCCAGCACCATTTACTGAATAGGTTCTCCTCTCCCCAGTGGTTGGTGGTAGAAGCTTTGTGGAAGATGAGTTGATTGAGAAATTGACGTTTTGCTTCTGGAATCTCTGTCCTGTTCCAGGCTGTCTTGATTATTGTAGCTTTATAATAAAAACAAACAGCCCCATTACAAAATGGGCAAAAGATATGAATAGACACTTCTCAAAAGAAGACATACAAGCAGCCAGCAGATACATGAAAAAATATTCAGCCTCACTAGTCATCAAAGAAATGCAAATTAAAACTACACTGAGATACCACCTAACTCCAGTCAAGATGGCCATCATCAATAACTCAAAAAATAACAGTTGTTGGAGAGGGTGTGGTGAAAAGGGAACACTTCTACACTGTTGGTGGGAGTGTAAACTAGTACAACCACTGTGGAAAACAGTTTGGCAATTCCTAACAGATCTAAAAGTAGACCTTCCATACAACCCCACAATCCCCCAACTGGGAATATATCTAGAGGAACTCAAATCATTCCATGAAAAAGATACCTGCACATGCATGTTTATTGCAGGATTATTCACAATAACAAAAACATGCAACCATGTTGCCCATCAAAAGAGGACTGGATAAAAAAAAAATGTGGTACATATACATGATGGAATATTAAGCAGCCACAAAGAAGGACAAAATTATGAACGTTGCAGCAACTTGGATGGACTTAGAGGCTATAAGATACTGAGTGATCTATCACAGAAACAAAGAGCCAAGTATCACAGGTTCTCACTCATAAGTGGACCTTGAACAACTATCATAATATTATAAAAGATTGGCAATAGTGGGAAACTGCCAGGGGAGGGCAGAAGCAGGATTGGCAGTAGTGGGAAACTGCCAGGGTAGGGGAGGCAGGTCTCATCAACAAGAGTATCTGCATAATGAACATTTGTATACCTAACCCTGAATTGTACTCCACATATTTAAAATAAAAATAAAATAAAATAAAAAATACAAAAAGAGTCTACATTTCTGACAAGCTCCCAGGTATAATAGAAATGTTGTTAAACTATAGATTAACAAGTCCCATTCCACAGATTATTTTTCAATAGAATGGGAATGTATTTCCAGTTTTTAAAAGTGCACCTAGAATATTCTCAATATATTTAAATTCTTTTTGTCAATCTCTATTACCAAATTTGGGGGGGATTGATTTTTATAATATCAGTTTAGAACCAGTAATATTGTATATTTAGCCTCTTAAAAAACAGCTTTTTTGATTTTTTTCTGTAAAATTAAAGGGAGATAATTATAAATGTTGAAAATAGTCTGAGTCAGATGAGTCATGTTTTGGAAATAGAAAAGACTTGATGTGATAGATTGTATTTTCCAAAGATGGCTACAGCAATTCCCATCCCACATACTTCTGTACAATATAAACTTGACTCTCTTCCTCTTGAGAGGCAGGGTCTATGTGCTCTCCTCTTGAATTTAGGTGGGCTTTTGACTTCTATATAATTTCCAGGATGTTGCAGAAGAGTAGATGCATGACTTCCTGACATCTAAGGCAATGTCAGAATAGGTGATGCAGCCTCCATTTTGTTCTTGGAAGACTCCTGTCTAGAGCCCCAAGCCACTAAATAGGAAGTTCAACTCTCCAGAGTCCTCTATGCTGTGAGGACAACAAACCACATGGAGAGGCCAATCAGTGAATCTGGATAAAGGACATACAGGAATTCCTAATACTCTGTGCTCCTACTGGCAGTCTTAGTCTTCAAGGCCCTCTACATCACTGCAGGACATGTGAGTGAACAAGCCTTCAAAGGATCCCAGTCCTCAACTGTCAACTTACAGAGGCCATGACCATAGTTACAAAAATAAGCTATTCTCCCTCTGCCCTTTCCTAATTCCTGACTCACAGAACCATTGACATAACAGTTTCAGGCAGTTTGTGACTCAGTAACAACACCAGAAGAACTGAGCCTTAATATGACAATACAACTTAATAGGACCATATTATTCTCTCTAGGAGATAAATGAGTTGCCTAGGGGTATAGTCCTTTTATTTCAGGCCCACTATACTGGTATGAAAAGGAATCTTCTAGCTGCAGATCTGTAATTCTATCAATAGCTGACATGTATTTAAGTGTTTACTATATGCCAACTTTTTGCTGTATGTATCAGGGAAAAAAATAAAATGTCTCAGGGTTTTCTAGCAGAGGGAAATAAATTTCTTTCTCTTCCATTTACAAACTATTGGTATAAACATTTGCTTTCTTAAAAATCTGATCTGTGAACAGTTAAGTGAATGCTATTTTTGCGACTTTAAATTTTTATATAATTTCACACCTGAGGGAAATGTTTGAAATATGGTATTAGCAATATCTGTATATTCTTTATCCAGATTCATTAATTGTTTATTCTTTTTTCTCTCCCCTTCTGTGTATAAGTATATATAATATAAATTATGTATAAATTATTTATATATAAATTATGTATTTGCAAATAATATTTATAAATTTTATAATTTATACATACAAATTGCATATATATTATACTTATACATATATATAACTTTCTATACTGTATGAAACCACTGTGGATACATTGCACCACTTTGTTCCCAAATACTTTAGTATATTTTTTTCTAATATCACAAATATTCTCTTATATAACTACAATATATTCTGTCAATTGTTCCTGTCCAAGGACATTTATTCATTTGTATTCAGTTTTCCTAGTCAAGGCACCAATCAAGATCAAACATTATATTTACTTGTCATGTATTTTTTTTTTTTTTTGAGTTGGAGTCTCACTCTGTCACCCAGACTGGAGTGCAGTGGCCACTCCCGGCCACCTCAGCCTTGACCTGCTGGGCTCCGGTGATCCTTCCGCCTCAGCCTTCCAAGTAGCTGGAACTACAGGCACGCGCTACCACACCCGGTTAATTTTTTGATTTATTGTAGAAATGAGGTCTCGCCAAGTTGCCCAGGCGGGTCTCGAACCCGCGGGCTCAGGCAATCCACTCACCTCAGCCTCCCAAAGCGCGGGATTACAGGCTGAGCCACCAAGCCCGGCTATGTATTTTTTTTTTTAATATGGGATGTGACTCAACCTTTCTTTGCCCTTCTTGACCTTTACATTTTGTAAAACTACTGAAAAATTATTTTGTAGAATGCTCTTAAATTCAGGATCATTGATATTTCCTCATGAATATCTTCAAAGTATGCACTTTGGCAGGAATACCAGGTGG
This sequence comes from Tarsius wallacei, assembly GCA_963574415.1. Classification (NCBI taxonomy): domain Eukaryota; kingdom Metazoa; phylum Chordata; class Mammalia; order Primates; family Tarsiidae; genus Tarsius; species Tarsius wallacei. Next base: position 12,691 of record CAUYQG010013353.1, on the reverse strand, counting down.
TCAGGAAGTATATGATGTTGCTAGGTCCCATGATTGGTGGTGGTAACTTTCATCACTTAGTTAAGATACTGAATGTCAAATTTCTCCACTATAAGTTTACAATTCTTTCATTTGAAATTAACAAATAATTTGTGGAGAGCGATGTTAAAATTAGGCTAATATTTTGTTCCTCATCAAATTTTCTCCCAATAATTTTATCTTCTATTTTCTCATTCCATCATCACTTTATATGTATCAGTTTGCATTCTACTATAATGAAAGAACTTTTCTTTCTCTCATTAACTTATTAATTAATTTATCGACATAGTATTGACGAACAGATTTTTATTTTTAATGGGTTAGAAGCCATCATCCTCACTATTAGTTTTGATTTTTGAATCACCCCAGATTTGGCCAGTAGATAATATTTTAGCTAGCTCCTTTGCCATTTTTATTTGTCTCCATAATTCTTTGGGTACTTATTTACTTTCTGGAACAATGAAATATTTCAGGCTCATCATGTACTTTCTGTGTCTGTATTCTGTAATCAGTCATTCTCCACAAAGTCCTGGTTATTTCAACAAAGAATGATATTTAGAAATTAAGATCTTGGCTCTAGCTCTACTCATTGCTACTGGTGTGGAATTGCTTCCAGAACCATACAGATAACAGAGGTATATGTGTTCTGATATATCCAAATCCAATCCCAAACCACAAGATAATATTTTAGCATTCTTCCTTTGTGTATTTGTGTTTCTTTTCTCTGTGATGAGAAACTTGGTTCCCATCAAGCTCAAGATATCCACTCATTTTCTCAAGCCTAAAATATACTGGTGAGCAATGCAAACTTACTAACTATAATCTAATAGTTATGTATAACTTGTGTGTGTATCTGTGTAAAGTTTGCACCCGTGTAACCACTCCCCTAACAATATACAGAATATTTCTATCACAAGAAGGTATCATATGCCCTTATTTGTTTATACCACCATTTCACCCCTACCTAGAGGCAACCATATGTATTTTTTCTCACTGATTTTTTTGACCTGTTATAAAATTGTGAAGGTTCATTTTATTTCTGGGTGTGTCTGTGAGGGTGTTTCTGAAAGAGATTAGTATTTAAATCAGTAGACTGAATAAAGAAGATCTGCCCTCACCAACGAGGTTGGGCATCATCCAATCTGTTGAGTTAATGAATAGAACAGAAAAGCAGAAGAAGGGTAAATTATCTCCTTCCTTGAACTGAAACATCCATTTTTCTCCTGCCCCTGGACATCAGTCTTATTTCTCAGGTCTTTGGACTCTGAAATTTGCACCAAAAAGTCCCCCCCATCCTGTTTACCCACCACACCCTCATCCCACCCCCCATTCTCAGGCTTTTGACCTAGAAGTGGAAGTTACACTATTCTCCCCTGGTTCTCAGGCCTTCAGCATCATGTGAATTATACCACCAGCTTTCCTGATTCTCCATGTTGTGAGACTTCTTGGCTTCCATAATGACGTGAGCCATAATGACATGATTCCATAATGAATATACATATAAGGAGATTAATTATGGGAATAATTATATTATACAATATTTATTATACATATATCATATACAGAGGATTCCAAAAATATATGCATTTTAAAAAAGGAAAAAAACTGTATTAAAATTTTAATACACAATATACACAGATAACAAAAGTTGAATACAAGTCACATTTGATTTCTTCAACTACAAGAAGTGCTCAAAGTGGTTACCATCGGTGTCCACACACTTCTAATAATGGCAGAAATCTCTTAACATCTCTTAAAATGTGTATACATTTTGAGGGGGGCACCACTGCTATATGTATTTTTTTTTCCTCTAGAGAACCCTAATATAAGAACTACATATGAATCATACAATATATACTATTTTTGTATGCAACTTTTCCTCCAACATGACACCTATGAGATTCATTGATGTTTTCCATGTATCAGTAGTTCATTTCTTTTAATTGCTCAGTGTCATTCTATTATGTGACTATACCACAATCCACAATCCTTTTAACCATTTTCCTACTGATGGATATTGGGTTGTTTCTAGCTTGGGGTTATTGTAATGAACATTTTTTAAAAACCAGTATTTTATGGGAACATATGGGTTTTATATTTTGAAATAATTATAGATTTACAGAAAGTTTAAAACAAATGTTAGCTGGGCATCGTGGCATGTGCCTGCAATACTAGCAACTTGGGAGGCTGAAGCAGAAGGGTCATGTGAGCCCAGGATGTCGAGGCTGCAGTGAATCGTGATTGTGCCACTGCACTCCATCCTGGGCAACAGAGTGAGACCCTGACATACATACATACATACATACATACATAAATAAATAAATAAAAAGACAAATGTATGTTCCTATATATACTCTCTCAGCTTCCCCAGTAGTAATTTCTTGTATAACTATAGCACAATAGTATCAAAGCCAGGAAACTGATGTTGCTACAATCCATAATGTTTATTAAGATTTACTAGTTTTGGCAGCCCAGGAACAGCAAAGGACCCATCAAAGCCGTATTTCCTCCCAGGAAGAGAGACCAGCAGCCATGGGTCAGATCTACAACCCAGAATCAGCATCTGTGTGCCCTGGGTGCCCCACATTGCCTCTCTGGGCAGTTGCAATAAGGGGCCCCAACAACACTGAGGAACAGTCAGAAGAGCTACTTAAATGACAAGAGCTTAGCGTGGGGGGGGGGGTGCATTCCCACACACCAGAGCCTGCAACCTGAGCAGAAGGAAAGATGCTATAGCCGTGTTCTCTAATGAACAATGGACCTGGTGGCCAACATTAGTTTTGAAACCTGGAACTGTTCAGCAAGCACCACTGCTAAGAGCTTCAGCCTCCCACCCAGACCAATCGGGGTCGCATATCATAGCAATACTGAGGAAAAGGAGGTCCCCCACTCCTAACCATCTAGGAGTCAAAGTGGCACCTAACAGTCAAAGTGGCAGGAGACCAACAGGAAAACTGTCATCCCTCTGCACTTGAATCAGCTGCCTGCACAGTGGAAGACTTCCTAATACCATGGTTTCTCTTTGGTAGCAAAGCTTGAATCAAGGTCAGCTCCATGACCCTGAATCAGGTTGAAGATGTCTTGTGCGGAGGCCACAGCCTGCCCCTCTAGTCTGTCAGGGAAGTGTGCCTTCCCAGTACCAAAGATCAGGCAACTGCCATTTCTACATGCCTGAATTAGTAGCCTAAACTGCCCCACCCTCCCTGTGTAAGGAGGCCCCTGTGTTCCATGCCCCCCTGTGTTCCATGCCCCACTGTGTTCCATTGGTGTGTTACATCAATCACCTGTAATAGGAGCCTGTGTCACTCATCCCCCTAGAAGTAGAGTTTTTGGTGTTGTGCTGCTCTCTCTGCTCAACACCCAGACATATCTTCAGGTACCTGGAGCTCTCATCCCTCTATATTAAGAGTTTAGGCTGCCTTCCACTTCCCAAGCAGAGGACCTGAGGCAGCAGAGGTTCTTTAACATCTCACCAAAGCACATCTGTAGGTACTTGGAGGCTGCATAGCAGGCCCTTCCTCAGAGCTAGTGTAGTGCCTGTGCCTGCCATCAGTGGACCCATAAGTGGGCCTGCCTGGTTTGGTCACCTCTATCTTGGTTCTCACCTGCCTGGGGCTAACTGAAAGCTCAGAGCACAGCGCACTTCACAGACCAGCTCACAGCTGAAACAACAGAGAGCTTCTTCCAGTAAACAAGGATCAAGGAAATACCCATTGACATTGGCAGCTGTTACTCATAGGTACCACCTGCTGGAATGGAGGTTGAAAAATACAACACAGCAGGTAATTTTCTGACACTAGCACACACCACCAAAAAGAAAGATAAGCCTCCTGAGACCCCTGTCAGCCTACCCAGACAGAAGGCAGCAAGCTGAACCAGCCCACATCCCCACTATATCACTATTACAACCAACACTTGGGAAAGCCTACATACACAGGCTATCTATATCAGAGGAACTTATACAGTTTAGCTACCATAGTTCATCCAGATGAAAATTGAGAAAGAACTAGAGAAACAATTCTGAAAGTATGAAAAAAAACAGAGTGCTGCCCCACCCAAAGAGGCATACCAACTCCTCAACAACAAACCCTAACCAAAAAGAAATCCCTAAAATATCAGATAATAAATTTAGAATATAGATTATAAAGAAGCTCAATGAGAACACTGATAACCAACACAGAGAAATTAGCAGAACAATTCAAGAGGTGAAAAGAGAGATTGACAACATAAAAAAGAACTAAAATCTCAATGAAGGAGATACAAAACACAGTACAAAACTTTATCAGTAAGCTAGACCAAGTGGAAGAAAGAATCTCAGAGCTGGAAGATAGGTCCTTTGAATTAACCCAGTAAGATAGAAATGAAAAAATAAGAATTAAGAATAATGAATAAAACCTACAGGAAATATGTGATAATGTAAAGTGACTAAACCTACAAATCATAGGTATTCCAGAGGGGGGAAAAGTAAAAGTAAAAAGTATGGAAAACACTCAAGGAAATAATTTACAAAACTTCCCTGATCTTGAGAGAGATCTAGACATCCATGCCCAAGAAGCCCAAAGAACTCCTGCAAGACACATTACAAGAAGAAGCTGATCGAGGCATATGGCTTTCAGATTTTCCAAAGTCAATGTGAAATAAAATATCCCAAGAGCTGCAAGAGAAAATTACCTAATCGCTTGTCAAAACAAAAAAGAACATTAGACTAACAGTAGAAACTCTACAAAACAGAAGAGAACAGGGACCTATTTTCAACCTCTGTAAAGAAAAAAATGCCAGCTAAGAATTTTATATCCAGTCAAACTAAGCTCTCTAAACAAAGGAACCTAAAGTTCTTCCCTGGCAAGGAAACATGTAGAGCATTTGTTACCACTAAACTGGCTCTACAAGAGATACTCAAAGGAGTTCTAGACTTGAAAATGAAATGACAACTCTTGCTATCATAAAAGATTACATAAGTACAAAGCCTGCAAAGCCTATAAAGCAACTACACATTTGAATTCCCAAGGCAGCTAGCTTACAATACTATGGTAGAAACAAAACCACACATATCATTAATTAACCTTGAACATGAATGGTCTAAATGCTTCACCTAAAAATTTTTCATTTAAAAGAATCAGAGTGGCAAACTGGAAAGAAAAAAAAAAAAAAAGACCAACCATATGCTGCCTACAAGAGACCCACCTACTGGACAATAATGCAAAGTAAATAGGTGGAAAAAGACAATCAGGTTAATGGAAAACAAAAATGAGCAGGAGTAGCCATCCTCCTATCAGATAACTCAGATTTTAAACTAAAAACAGTAAAAAATGAAGAAAGACAAAGGAGAGTATTATATAATGATAAAGGGTACAATTTAACAAGAAGATTTGGCTATCTTAAACATATATACACCAAACATCAGAACAATTAAATTCATGAAGTAAACACTACTTGACCTTAGAAAATATATTGATAGCAATACAATGAAGTGGATGATTTTACCACCCCATTGACATCACTAGATAGATCATCAATGCAGAAAAGTAACAAAAAAGATAGACTTAAGCTGGACTATAGACCAAATGGACCTAATATACATGTACAGAACTTTTCACCTAACACTGCTTAATGTACATTGTTCTCATCTCCACATGAAACATTTTCCAAAATAGACCATATACATGACCATAAAGCATGTCTCAATAAAGCTAAAACACCAAAATCATACCAAGCATCTTCTTGGATCACAGTGACATAAAATTAGAAATTAACATTAATAGAAGTTCCCAAAACTACACCACTACATAGAAACTGGACAAGTCACTCTTAAATGACCCTTGGGTAAAAAATGAAATTATGGCAGAATCAAAAAAAAAATTGAACCAAGAAAAAAGGCAGTCCTGAGAGGCAAGTTTACGCATGAAAAAAAGCATGAAAAAGATCGATCAGACATCAAAAACTTAATAATGTGTCTCCAGCAACTAGAAAAACAAGAACAATCTAAAACTAAAGCTAGCAGAATGAAATATATAGTAAAGATCAGAGTAGAACCAAATCAGATTTAGTCCTAGCAGCAGAACTGAATAAAATAAAAGCAGGAGAAAAAAAATCTGCAGGAGAGAAACCTGCCACAGTGTGGAGCAAGGAGCAGAAGTGAATGCTCCTCCCTCTCTCACAGAATGACCTATATTAAACCACAGAAAGGGTCCAAGAACAGAGGGTCATTGACAAGCTTCAGAGAAACAAAAATAAAGAGGAATTATAGAGAGGAAAGAGAGGGCACAAATGAGAAAAAAATAATAATAAATCAAGGAAAAAACATAGGCAACCCATAGAGTCCTAAAGAGACAGCACTTGAAAAAACAGTTATCAGAGCACAAAACAAGAACCCCCATCCCCCACAAACAATCTTTCCTAGATGACAGTCACAGAAATCAGAGATTGAATGGCAAAAATGAACAGAGAGAACCACAAGAAACTAGTAGTGAACTTACTGAAGTCATATAAAAAGTAAAGGCATATGTGGTCAATGTTAGAAAAGCCTATTCTGAAATAACAGAGATAAAGAACTCCATCTTGCAAATTAAAAAAACAAAACAAAACAAACAAACAAAAAACCGCAGGATTAACCAAGCAGAGGAAAGAATCTCAGAGCTTGAAGACCAAAATATGGAATTAACCCAGTCTGTCAAGAACAGAAAAAAAGCTCAAAAAGAAGGAACAAAGCCTCCAAGATAGGGGAGATTATGTCAAGAAGCCAAACGTATGACTGATTGGTATCCCTCAAGCAGAAAGAGAAACTGAGAACGTGGAAAACTTCCCACATCTTGCTAGAGAAGTGAACATCTAAGTGCAAAAGATTCAGAGAACCCCCACAAGGTATCAAATGAGAATACCAACCTCAAGACACATAGTGATCCACCTCCACAAAGTAATCATGAAAGAAAAAAATCCCAAGGGCAGCAAGAAAGGTCAAACCACCCACCAGGAAAGACCCAGCAGAATTGCTCCAGACTTATCTGCAGAAATACTACAAGCCAGAAGGGACTAGAATCCAATTTTTAACATTTAAAGATAAGCAATTACATCCAAAAATTTCTTACCCTGCAAGCTAAGCATCTTCAGGGATGGAGAACTAAAATCCTTCCCAGACACCCAATCCCCTAGAGAATATGCCACCTTGAGATCAGACCTTCAGGAGATGCTTACAAAGGTGTCAAACATAGAAAAAAAAAGAATGGGTATACCCATCACAAAAGTACAGGCAAGCAAAGATTTAATAGAGCACTCGCAAAAATGAAAATACACACATATATAAATATAAAAGTAAAAAGGAAATGAAGCAACCACCTAAGAGCCCTGTAACAAAGATAAACCTTCACATTTCAGTAATCAATTTGAATTTGAATGGACTAAATGTGCCACTGAAGAGACAAAGAGGCAAACTGAAAAAGAAGCATAATGCAACAGTCTGCTCCTCCAGGAATCTCATCTCACTTCAAAGGACACACACAAGCTCAAAGTTGGGAGCTGGAAAATGGTCTTTCTAGCAAATAGAAAACAGAAAAAAGCAGGTGTAACTATTCTATCAAAGCAGACTTCAAACGAAAAGTTTAAAAGGACACAGGAAGATACTACATAATGATAAAAAGCTCAGTACACCAGCAAGATATATCCATCTTAAAAATATATGTACTCAGCACAAGAGTGCCAGGTTTTATAAAACAACTAGTAAGTTAACTAAGACAGAACATTAACTGTCACACAATAACAGTTTGAGACCTAAATACACCACTAACATCTTTAGATAGATCACTGAGGCAAAAAACAAAAACAAACAAACAAACAAAAAAAACAATTAGAGCTGAAATCTTAACCTGATGCTTGATCAAATGGATTTAATAGGCATTTACAGAACATTCCACCAAGCATCAACAGATTATGCATTACGCTCTTCAGCACATGGAACATACTTCAAGATCAATCACATTCTCAAATATAAATCAAGCTTGAACAAGTTCCAAAAGATAGACATAATAACATGCGTCTTCTCAGATCACAATGCAATAAAAATAAATATCACCACCAACAAGATTCCCCCAAACACACAAAGACATGGACACTAAACATCATGCTGCTGAATGACTTCTGGGTCAACATGGAAATTAAGACAGAAAGAAAAAGATTCCTGGAAGTAAATGAAAACAAAGACATCTTAAAAGAACCTCTTGGATGCCATAAAATCACTGTTGAGAGGAGAATTCATAGCATTGCACACCCACATACATCAAGAAAACAGAAAGATCTATACCTTGAAAACCCTAGGGGGTCTATCACAAGCATCCTTGCACAGCTAAACAACTTTGGTAAAGTCTCAGGTTACAAAATCAAGGTGCAAAAGACAGTTGCATTTCTATACACCAGCAACAAGTACATGGAGAACCAAATAAAAAGCATAATCCCATTCACAATAGCCACAAATAAATTAAATACCTTAGCACCCACCTAATAAGAGAAGTGAAAGCCCTTTACAACAAGAAGTACAAAATGCTGATCAAAGAAATGAAGTATGATACAAACAAAAGAAAAAACATTCCTTGCTCATGAATTGAAAGAATCAGTATTGTCACAATGTCCATCTTACCCAAGGCAATCTATAGATTCAATGCAATACTAATCAAATTACCAGCATCATTTTTTTCAGACCTGGATCTAGCAATACAGAAATTCATATGAAAACAGAAAAGAGCACAGATAGCCAAAACAATCCTCAGCAAAATGAATAAAGCAGCAGCTATCACTCTTCCTGACTTTTATCTTTATAACAATGCTACGGTAACCAAAACAGCCTGCATTGGTGCAGGAATACACACATAGACCAATAGAACAGGACAGTTTCCAGAAGCAAAAACATGGTCTCTCAACCAACTCATCTTTGACAAAGCCACAAATAACAACCACTGGGAAAAGGAGACCATATTTATCAAATGGTGCTGGAAAAAACTGACTGATCACATACAGAAGAACGAAACTGGATCCCTACCTATCACCATATACAAAAATCAAAACTAAATTGATCAAACGCCTAAACATAAATCCTCAAACTATAAGAATCCTAGAAGAAAACGTAGGAAACATCCTTATGTACATCAGAGTAGGTAATAAATTCTTGACCAAGTCTCTAAAAGTGACTGCCATAAAAGCTAAGATAGATAAGTGGGATCTCATTAAACTGAAAAGTTTTTGCACAGCAAAAAGAACCATCACAAGAGTAAAGAGATAACCCACATAAAGTGAAAAAATATTTGCAAATTATGCATCTGACAGAGGCTTAGCATCCAGAATCTACAAGAAACTCGAACAAACTGAAAGGATAAAAACAAACAATTCCATTAAAAAGTGGGCAAAGGACATGAAAAGACACTTCTCCAAAGAAGACATAGAAGCAGCCAAACAGACATGAAAAATGCTCAGCCTCACTAATCATCACAGAAATGCAAATCAAAACTACAATAAGCTACCAACTACCTATGGTAAGGATGGTTATCATTAATAAGAAAAAACAACAGATACTGGCATGGGTGCTGAGAAAGGGACCATTTCTACACAGTTGATGGGAGTGAAAGCTAGTTCAACCTCTATGGAAAGCAATGTGGTGACTCCTAAAAGAACTAGTGATTAACCATCCATATGATCCAGCAATCCCTCTCCTGGGAATATACCAGTAGGAACATAAATTATTCTACAAGAAGAGAAACCTACTCGTGCATTTTTATTGCTGCACTATTCCTAATAGCAAAAACATGGAACCAACCCTACTACCCATCAAAAATGGACTGGATAAAAAATATGTGGTCCATATACACAGCCATCAAGAAGGACAAGATCTAGCGTGCGGCTGTAGTTCCAGCTACTTGGAAGGGTGAGGCAGAAGGATCACCGGAGCCCAGCAGGTCGAGGCTACGGGTGGCCGAGAGCAGCCACTGCACTCCAGTCTGGGCGACAGAGTGAGACTCCAACCCAAAAAAAAAAAAAAAAAAAGAAGCACAAGATCATGGACTTCACAGCAAATTGGACAGAGTTGGAGACCATCATACTAAATGAATTATCACAGAAACAAAGAACTGAATACTGCATGTTTTCACTCGTAGGTGGGTCCTGAACATTAGTCATATTAGCAAAAGGGAGGGATTGGCAGTTGCTGGGCACTGCTGGGGGAGGAGGAGAAAGGAGGGAGGAAGGGAGGGAGGAGGGCAGACATGACAACACAAAAGATGCCTGGTTCACTATCATGGATAGTGAGGGCTGGTTAGAAGCCCAAACTTCACCTGCATGCAACCTACATATGAAGTTTACCCCCACTTGTACTTACATCTCTATAATAATATAAAATTTTTTTTAAATTATAAAGGAGCAAAAAGAAAAAAGATTGAAGAACAGCAAAAAGAGTTTGAGGAAATCATGGGGCACTATCAATACATGCATTATGTGGGTAACAGAAGGAAAAAAGAGCAAGAGAAAGGATTATTGCGCTTATTAGAAGAAATACTGGTCCCAAACTCCCAAATATGAGAAAAGAAAAAGATTCAACAGGCTCAGAAAACTCCAACCAGGATAATACCAAAGAGAATCACACTGAGGCGTAAACTGTCTAAAACCAAAGAAAAATAATTTTGAAATCAGCAAGAGAAAAGGGATTTGTCACACACAAAGGAGCCTCAAATATAGTATTTTTATATGCAGTTAATGTTAAGTTATTATCAGCTTAAAATAGGCAATTATAACTAAGGGATATTTTTTGCAAACCCTATGGTAACCACAGAAAAAATACAAAGGAAGACAGCAGAAGAGGAAAAGAGGGACAAAGACTACATGGTAGCCAGGAAAAAAATTAACAATTTGGCAATAATAATTCTTTCCTTGTCAATATTTATAATAATTACTTTAAATATAAATGGATTAAACCCCCTAATCAAAAGATATAGATTGGCTGAATGGATTTTAAAAAACAAGATTGAACTGTATGATTTCTATAAGAGACTCACTTTAGATTTAAGGACACACATAGGCTGAAAATAAGAAACAAAAGAAGATAAATGAAGGTGTCATGACTACACAGTGGGCAAAGGATAGTAGTGTCTTCAACAAATGGTTTTGGAAAAATTAGATATACACTGGCAAAAGAATAAAACTAAACCCTTAACTTACACCATACACACAAAAAATTCAAAATTGATTAAGGACTTAAGGGTAAAACCTAAATCTTTAAAACTCCTAGAAAAAAATGGAGTAATCTTTATGACATTGGTCTTAGTGATGACTTCCTCAATACGACAGAAAGCAAAAATAGTCAAGTGTGTTACACCATGCTGAAAAACTTCTGCACAGAAAAGAAACAATCAACAGAGTGGAAAGACAACCTAAAGAGGATGCAGGGAAAAAGGAACACTTCAACACTGTTGGTGTGATTATAAACTAGTACAACCTCTGTGGAAAACTTTGGGGATTCCTAAAATATCTAAAAATCAACCTCCCATATGACCCAGCAATTCCCCTTCTGGGAATATACCTGAAGGAACCCAAATCATTCTACAAAAAAGATACCTGTGCACAAATATTTATTGCAGCACTATTCACAATAACAAGAACATGGAACCAACCATACTTCCTATCGAAAATAGACTGGATGAAAAAAGGTAGTACATATACATGATGGGATATTATGCAGCCATAAAGAAAGAATTTAGAATCTGTAATACTCAGTGATATATCACAGAAACAAAGAACTGAATACCACATGTTCTTGCTCACAGGTGGACCCTGAACAGTGGTCATAATACTACAAGAAAGGGATTGGCAGTAGTGGGAAACTGCCATGGGAGGCGGATGGGCACACTTCATCAATAATGGTACCTGATCTCAAACCAGGTTAAGTGGGGACCAAAGTGAGGCCCTTCCTATACAGTTACCATTTGTATACCTAACTCTGAGTTTTACCCCACATCTTTAAAATAAAAATAAAATAAAATAAATAAATTTTTTTTAAAGAAAAAAACTGAACATAATCAACAGCACAAAACTAAAAACTATAGAATGGGAGAAAATATTCACAAACTCCATATATCTGATTAAACATTAATATCCAGTACATATAAATAACTCCTCCACTTCAACAACAACAAAATAATCAAATAACCTAATTAAAAAGTAGGCAAAGAACTTGAATAAACACTTTTCCAAAGATGTTATACAAATTGCTAACAGGTATATGAGAAGACGCTCGACATCACTAATCATCAGAGAAATGCAAATCAAAACCACAATGAGACATCATCTTATATTTTTTTAAATAGCTATTATAAAAAAATAAAAGATATGAAGTTTTGGCAAGGATGTGAAGAAATTGGTGCCTTTGTACTCAGTCATTTGAATTGTAAAATAGTGCAACTTCTATGGCAGTTGAGATTCAGTATAGAGTTACCTTTAAAAAATTATAAATACGCCGGGCTCGGTAACTCAGCCTGTAATCCCGCGCCTTTGGGAGGCTGAGGTGAGTGGATTGCCTGAGCCCGCGGGTTCGAGACCCGCCTGGGCAAGCAAGACCTCATCTCTGCAATAAATCAAAAATTAGCCGGGCGTGGTAGCGCACGCCTGTAGTTCCAGCTACTTGGAAGGCTGAGGCGGAAGGATC
>CAUYQG010013351.1:0-16238 GCA_963574415.1 Tarsius wallacei | reverse complement strand
GGCAACTTGGTGAGACCTCATCTCTACAATAAATCAAAAAATTAGCTGGGCGTGGTGGCGCATGCCTGTAGTTCCAGCTACTTGGAAGGCTGAGGCGGAAGGATCGCCGGAGGCCAGCAGGTCGAGGCTGCGGTGGCCGGGAGCCGCCACTGCACTCCAGCCTGGGTGACAAAGTGAGACTCCAATTCAAAAAAAAAGTAGAGTTTCGCATAAAGTTAAAAAAATTTCTTCCAGATCTTTATACCTAAATATCATTATATTATTAGCATTTTCCTTATTACAACAAATCCTTTATTGAATATTTTAAATGTACTATACAATACAGTAGCTCCCCCTTATTCGTGGTTTTCTGTAGTTTCAGTTACCCTCGGTCAACTGTGGTCTGAAAATATTAAACAGAAAAATTCGTGGTTTTGATTGCACACCATTCTGAGCAGCATAATAAAATCTCATGCTATCTCCTACATCCTGCCCAGGTTGTGAATCATACCTTTATCCAACATATCAACATTGTATATATAGTACCTGTCCATTAGTCATGTAGTAGCCATTCTGGCTATCAGACTTTTTAAAAAAAAACATTGTATATAGGGTTCAGTACTATGTAAGATTTTAGGCATCTACTGGGGGTCATGGAATGTATCCTCAGATGAGGAGGACTCTTGTAGTCCATCTTATGGATATATTACACTTAATAATGATTACACTTAGACATTTCTATACTTTTAAATATATTAAATTATATTACATAAAATCTCTAAAGATGTAAAATCCAATATGCTAGTTTAGCAACACGTGGTTATTGAGCACTTGAATTGTGGCTAATCCATATTCAGATGTACTATAAGTATAAAATGTGCACCAAATAGTGAAGATTTTAGAAAGCAAAAAAGTAAAATATCTTGTTAATTTTTATATGGACTACATTTTGAAATGATAATATTTTGGCTACATTGGGTTAAGTAAAACATATTAAAATTAATTGCATGTGTTCCTTTTTACTTTTTTTTTTTTTTTGAGTTGGAGTCTCACTCCATCACCTGGGCTGGAGTGCCATGGCACACTCACGGCCATCCCAGCTTCGACCTGTTGGGCTCTGGTGATCCTTCTGCCTCAGCCTTCCAAGTAGCTGGAAATACAGATGCGTGCTACCACGCCTGGCTAATTTTTGATTTATTGTAGAGATGAGGTCTCGCCAAGTTGCCCAGGCTGGTTTCAAACCCGTGGGCTCAGGCAATCCACTTGCCTCAGCCTCCCAAAGTGCTGGGATTACAGGCTGAGCCACCAAGCCTGGCCTCTTTTTACTTTTTTAAACACAACTACTGAAATCTTGAAGATACCTTGCATATTATTCTGTTTTTTAAAATGTACTACTAGAAAGTTTTAAATTCCATATTGTAGCCTGAATTAAAATTATTTTGGACAGTGCTATTCTAAGTGTCTCAGATCAAATACCACCCTCTGGGGACTTCACTTCTGTTCCATCTCTGCACTAGATGGCTATGAAGCACATAAGAGATGCCAAGTGATTTGGTCAGTGTACATGTGGACACAGAAGAGAGGTGTGCAAAGCAGTGATCAGGGCAGTCTGGCTCCATCCCTCACTGGAAAGGGAAAGACTGGGCAGCAGTTGTTGCATGGGGCTCGGTTAGGAAGTTTCAGAATAATGAATGAGAATATTCATATAACCTGAGGAAAAAAAGACAGAACTCCAAATAGAAACACCAACTTACATGAGCCATGATTTTAAAATTTCAAGAACTGGTCAGTTTTCCTCAAGGTTCATTTACTGGAGAAGCAAGGTCCACAGAAGCCAGACCTAAGGGAAGAATGCAAAATCATGAGAACAGAATTACCTCAGAGCTTCCAAATTTTAAAAACCTATACTACTTCTCCATTTCTATATAGAACCCCTGCCCCCAACACACAGACAAATTATAATAGGTAGTAGTTTGGGCAATCTATATGTCCTCCCAAAAGCCACAGAGAAATCAGCTACACAAGGAATAGACACAGAGCAGAGACTCTCCTACATCAAAGCATAATCCTAGACACTTTAGCAGGAGGTCTTCCAGTTGGTCTCTGTCCTCTACCCCAGGGCAAGTCTGGAGTTTAAGATCAGTCTGGGCAACAAAGTAAGACCTTCATTTCTACAAAAATAAAAAATAAAAAAACTAGCTGGGCATGGTAGTGAATGCAGGTACTCGGGAGGCTGAGAGGAGGGAGGATTGCTTGAGCCCAGGAGTTCAAGGCTGCAGTGAACTGTGAATGTGCCACTGTACTCTGGTCTGGGCAACAGAGTAAGAGCCTGACTCAAAAAAAAAAAAAAAAAGTAGTATTGTAATGTGATTGTATTTTGGCAGAACAACTACATACACACGCATACATGTATATGCATAAAATAATCTGTGAATTGTAGTAAAATTTTATTGTGTTACTTCTACTTCATGGTATCCCAGGTGATCTTTATTTTTTGTTCTTCTCTGAAGTCTCTGAATTTTGTAATAAAATATTTGTATCATTTATACCTGAATAACCCTACCACTTACTTATTAATCCACTTATGCCTATATAATTAATACATCGACCTATACCTGGAAAAGTTAAAAATAGCTATTCAAGGAATATCACAAAAAGCCCCAAGAGCTCCATCCCTGCTACTCTGCCCCTCATCTTCCAAATCCAAAGGTAACAATTTTCTCCTCTTTTAGTCATTCCTTTTGGTATTTAAACTCCACACAAATAAATAAATGCTAAATTGCTGTAATTGTAATCATTGTCTATTCATTTCCCATCACGGAAGGCATAGTTTTAACTATCTTTCACCCACCCATCTCCTACCCTACATATGCATAGTTGTAGTCCCCTTGTCCTTTCAATATGATTTTATTCTATTTCAGAGTAAATGAATATTCAGATGAATTTTGTTGCTGTTGTTGAATCACAGTCTGATCCTGTCGCCCAGGCTGGACTGCAGTGGCATGATCACAGCTCACTGCAGCCTTGACCTCCTGGGTCCAGACGATCCTTCTCCCTCAGTCTCCCAAGTAGCTTGGACTACAGGTATGCACCCCCACGCCAGGATAATTTTCTTACTTTTTGTGGAGACAAGTCTCACTATGTTGCCCAGGCTGGTTTTTAACTCCTGGGGGTTTAAGCAATTCTCCCGCTTTGGCCTCCCCAAGTGCTGGGATTATAAGCATGAGCCACCATGTCTGGCTTGAATTTTTAAATGAATACTCAGTTTATATTATTTTGATTATGTAAATACCATTACCAGCTGAGCTATGTAGTATACTTGGATTATTCTGTTTTCCTTGCATAAGTCTTTTTCTTCTCCAAAATTTAAATAATCTTGTTTTTTGTAAGTTTAGTTTTCTAGGAAATTACCATTAATTCATTTCCCCAAATCACTCAGTTGAAAGATGAAGTCCCTAGAATAGTAGAGCTATTTCATACTCTAAAATAAAAAAACAATCCTTCAGAAATACAGCCAAATACTTCAAATATCCGTACCCCACCTGGCAAAAGTCAATGACACATTCATAAATATTCCTATCTCTGAAATGTACATGACCTTAGTATGAAAAGTTGGTCAAGACATAGAAGCCAAAAAGCCTCTTGAAGGAACTGCTTGGGCAGTTTTGAATATCCCTGCTCAATAAGTGATTTCTTAAATAATTTACAAAACATCCATATAATAGAATTCTAAATAAAATTTAGTTTTCTAGGAAATTATTATGCCGAATTGTAGAAAATAGTTAAGGAATGGAAAATATTTGAGATATACTGAAAGAAAAACATCAGTTTGCAAAACAATATATACTGTGATTAGATTTTTAAAATTAAAGCAAAATGGATAACAGATTTTAAAAAATCTCTTAAAATTTCAATTCTGAGATTTTAAAATCATTAATAGTTGGCTGATTTTAAAGTAATAATTAAAATTAATTTTAAAAAGTCAGAAATTGACTCTCTCAATTTAACTGAAATCTCTATAATCTTTAGAATTGTAAATATTTGGAAGGTTTGTCAAACCAGAAGAGGATAAATGGGATTTCACCTTTCTCCATACACCCATGGAGATAATATAAAATTCACAAGAGCACTGAATTCTTCTTTTCAACTGAGAATACAGGTCTTGGTGTCTTTTAAATTTTAAATTAGAATTATCCTATTCATCACAAAGAAAACCACATACAAAAACCCATAGGCTTACAGAAATACTTTGGAAAAATATGCTCTAAAATAATTTTTTTCGAGTCAATGTCTCGCTCTGTTGCCCAGGCTAGAGTGAAGCTCCACAATCACAGCTCATTGCAGCCTCAGACTCCTAGGCTCAAGCAATCCTCCTTCCTTAGCCTCTCAAGTAGCTAAGACTATAGGCATGTGCCATCACACCTGGCTAAGCTTTTTATTTTTTTGTATTTGTAGAGACAAGGTCTCGCTATGTTGCCCAGGTTGGTCTCAAACACCGGGACCCAAACAATCTTCCTGCCTTGGGCTCTCAAAGTGCTGGGATTAAACAGCTCAGTCCTAAAATATCAATAGTGATGGTTTCTGGTTGGGCGTGGTGACTCAAGCCTGTAATCACAGCACCTTGAGAGCCCAGGCAAGAGGACTCCTGACCCTAGGGGTTTAAGACCAGCCTGGGCAACTTGGTAAGACCTTGTCTCTATAATAAATCAAAAAATTAGCTGGGTATGGTGGTGCATGCCTATAGTTCCAGCTACTTGGAAGGCTGAGGCAGAAGGATTGCCTGAGCCCAGAGGGACAAGGCTGCAGTGGCCGTAAGCACGCCACTGCACTCCAACCTGGGCGACAGAGTGAAACTCCCAACTAAAAAAAAAAAAAAAAAAAGAAAATAGTGATTAGATAGGCCTGCATAAGTGGTGAAAACAGTGTGTCTGAAAAAATATTTCCTACCAGTTCCAGAACATCGTGCCTCATCAAGATCCTGAGATCCTTCTATGAGAAATCACAATCCTAGTTCATAGCATTTCCAAAGTGATTAAGAACCAATGCACACAGCAGACAAAAACAAATGCTTATTTCACAGCAGTTGCTTAATATTTCAGTTTACTCCTCCTTGGCGCCCATGAACAGTCAATTATTAAATACTTGCAATTTAATACTGAAGTATTAAATTGTTGCATTCAAGATTCATATGTAACAACAATTTCTTGAAGATTCTTATTTACAACAATAAATGCTTCTCAATATTACATTATATGTCTTATGTCGACTATAAACATAATTTTTATTGCTGTATAACATTCATCACATAGATGGAGTGTGATTTAACCATTTCCATATTGCTGAACACTAATTTTGTAAAAGAATATCCCAAAAGTCATTCATAGTTATTTCAACTTTGATTCTAGACGCGTGGAAATCAATCCTGCAGGAGCTTATACAACACTGACAATATCATGAAATGATACACTTCCTCCTCCTCAGCAAACATTAGCCATTTCCAAATATATATAATAATTCTGTATTTAATCAACATATTTTCATTGTCCTGAAAGCCCATAAACAGAATCCAAAGATTTCGTGTTGCCAATCCCTGGTCTGATTCACTTAAGAGTCTGGCTTATTTTTCTGCTTGCAAACATCTCTCATAATTACCTTCACATTTTCACTGTCCTGGAGAACATAGAAAATTGATAGGGAATGATTAGGTATCATCATTTTAACAGCAGTAGCTAGTATTAATTAAGGACTCACTATGTGCCGGACACTCTTCTAAGAGCTTTACAAACATCAATTCATGTGATCTTCAAAGCAACAACATGAAGTATATATTACAATTCTGAGTTTACATAGAAGGAAACTGTAACACAGAGTGATTGCCCAAGTTCATTCAGACTTAAGTGGCAGTCGGGATTCAAATCCTCTTAATCTAGGTTCAAAATTCTCAACCACTACACTACAATTCTCTCGATCTATCCTAAGACATTCCCAAAACAAACTTACACTGCCGAACCTCAAACCACATCTGGCTGTTACAAAAAAAAAAATCTCTACTCAGGAATTCCCTAGGGAAAAAATTCCTGCTCCTACTCAGACTCATTAAAGGTATCTAAATCCTAAACTACTCCTTAACAAATCTCAGTTAAAAAACAAAGCATGAGCATTCACCTCCAGCAAGGGTATTTCCATATCATAAAAATCCTTAGAAAAACAACATTCACAGAGCAACTGACTATACAGCCCACAGAACCCTGTATCTAACTGTAGAATGGCATGAAGTGGGCACAAGAAAAGAGAAACTATCAGGCCCTCTGCCATTAACTAGGTAGGAAAAATCCTAAGGCCCAAATCAAAGAATAAATAGATCATTCTTAAGCAAGACTTTTAAAGGAAAGGAAATCAAACGCGTTTCACAGAAACAAAGAACCGGCACAAACTTACATGGAACCTGCTTTTAGTGGAGCAGCGGCGATTCGTTCCATCTTCTCAAGGGCCGTCTCTGGAAACAGGCAGGACCGGGGAAGCAGACAGGGTTCATGACGCCCCTGGCTTTTCTTGACCCGGTCAGAACCCACACTCCACGCCTCCTTGGTCCCAGCTCACCGCCACCTGCATGCACAAATGAAAACGAGAGGGAGACGGGAGAAGGTCCTCAGTCTCCCGCGCCTGGGTGCGCAGCTCTGGGGACACCGGGACCGCCCCCACCCCCACCCCCCGGGGGCCGCCCACTGCATCTTCTTTGGAACTGTCCAGCGTGTCCTTCCAGCCCCCAGAGACCGCCCCGAATCTAGGTCCCGGCATTTTGCAGGGAGCTTCATTCTGGGGCTCCACTTCTGACTTCCCTCTTGGGCCTTTTCTCTACGGCCGAGTCTAGGTGCCTGAAGGAAGGACGGGCGTGTGCGGCACCTCAGGGTCTCAAATTGCGAGACAGGCCGCACCCACAAGCGGGGCTCGGCATCGCCGCTGCCGCCGGAGCTTCCAGGCCTCAGCACAGAAGCCCGTTGGCGGGAAAAGCGCCAAGTGGCCCGAGACTCCAGGCACCGCGGAGCCCGGCCCGGCCCGCGCTCGTTTCCCTCCGGAAAGCAGGGCTCCACCCGAGCCTGGCTCAAGGGCCTCGGGCCTCACCCGAATGCGAAGACCGCCCGGCACCGGCGTCCGCGGAGCCAGGACTCGGAGAGTGCCCGGCTCGGTCTCGAACGCGCAGGCGCGCGGAGGGCGGGGGCGAGGCCTGCGGCGACTCGGGGCACCTAGGGGCGAGTAGGGCCGAGCCCTCGGTAAGGGAGGCGGGGCGGAGACGCCGGACGGCCACCCAGAACGGCCGGGGGGTCCGATGCCTCAGGCCTGTAGGGGTGACCCCACGACTGACCGTTGCTACTCAGGGTAATCCGGGCCTGCTCCCCTGTGGGGACTGTAGTCCCGAACCAGAAAAGCCGTGCTTTCAGCTCTTTTCGTTTGCTTCTTGGCTCCGCGCCCGGCGGCCGCGAGCACCGCCCCGCCCCCCAGCGCCGCCGCTCAGGAGCGCCTGGAAACGCGTTTTTCTGTCGGAGTGCGCAGGCGCGCGGGGAAGCGGGGCGAACCTGGGGTCCGTTCGAGGAGAGAGCGGGCCTATGGGGCTGCGCCCGCTAGGGGGCGGGGGAGGCCTGGAGGGGGTAGAGGGAGGGAGGTTGGCGCCGGGATCCCGGGTGGGCTCGGGTGTCCGCATCTCGCAACGGTGATCGGGATGGAGGAAACCACGGTGTCACGAGCGTGGCCCAACGCGGGGCTCGTGCTCCTTGTGGCGTTTGCTGAGTGGCGGCCGTCGTGCCCCACGTGCCTGGACCTGGTGTGTGGCCGCAGACGGAGTTGTGTTTTCGTGCGGGGGGCTGCTGCCTGCGCAGATGCCATTCTTTAGGTCGGGGACTGTGTTGGTGCCACGGAGAAAGTGACGCGATTGTGCCCGACTCAGACGCCAGGCGGAGTGGGTCTCTGGGGTCTGTGCTGTTTGTGTCTCCGTTTGTGAAGTGCCTGAAGATTGTGTGTTATCTATAAACGTGGCTGTGCCCCATTGTGTGTTAGCTACCGGTTCTCGTTTTCATGGAGACTGTATTTGTGCGTCACTATGAAACGGTGTTGGGACTTTGATTATCTGCATCTGGCCATTAAGTGTGCCTTCAGGACTGTGATATTGAGGCAGTTAAGCGAGTAAATAATTAATAATTATAGGTACAAAAAAACATTGAAAAGGAGAAAGTAAGATTACCGTTATTTCCAAGTAAGGAAATTGTAGAAGTGGATAATCAGAAAATTGAAGCAAATAAGACAACATAGAACCAGAGGGAGAGGCGCTTTATTTTCTTCCCCAAATACCTAGACTTGCAATTAAAAACAAACAAAACTTGCAGCTTCTTCTTTTTCCTTGACCTCCTCCAACTATCTTAATTATTGGTTAAATCAATATGTAGTGTATGTGTATATCTGTATATGTAAATTATTTTTCATTCAAAGTCTAGTGCATTTCTTTTCTTACAAAAACTTTTGTTTATCAAGGATTTTATTGGTTTTCTTTGAACCTGTTGTTACTTTTTTAGAAATGTTCCAACCGATATGCTAAATGTGTAGTGTATAGGCTGGTTTCCATGTTGGAGCTATTCAGCTCTCTTCAGTCCTAACTGCATTCTTTTTAGATGCTCAGCCTCATTTAATTGTACGAGAATCTCACTGTTCTAGTTCCCACTCCTCAAGACTCAAAATAAAATCTGATTTTCTGAGTCCTGCCAAAAAATTGATTCTATCCTAAGTCATGTTATCACCCTTGTTCAATTATCTGTGGACAGAGGAATGAAGTTATTGCATGTGAGCATGGCCAACCATGTCTTCCACTCCAGTATGGCAGGCAAGTGTGGATAACTAAAAAGAATGAAACATAGTCTAGGCGTGGTACCCCAAACAATACCTACTCCAAAACGGCATTGCACTAAGACTCTTAAGAGGATAAATGGCTAAGGATTGAATGCCATTATTTGGTTTGATCATTTATTCCACAAGCACATGTCAAGCATTTGCTCTGTGTCAGGCATGATTCCAGGACATGGAAACAATAAATAAGACACTATTCTTGCCAAGTCTAATTAAACCAGGGAAACAGATGATCCAACAAAGGAACAAAATGAGGGGCCCAGGTGCTCTCTCAGAAGTTTGAACTGGGTCTAGGGCCTGAGGACACATAATTACTTGTTCATCCATATGGGGCTTATGGGAATCAGTTACAAAATATTTACTATAGCAGTAATTGTCATGATTGAGCATATATCAGACTCTAATGGAAGATTTGTTAAGACAGACTGCCAGGTCCTACCAAGTATCTGAATCAGTAGGTCTACTGTAGGAGCTAACAATTCCATTTCTAAATGTTTACAGGTGATGCTGGTTCTCCTGATCTGGGGGCCATACTTGAGAACCAATGATTTTGAGTTTTGGATGTTGAAAGATGACAACACAGGGTAAAGGATTATTGACTCAAACTCATGGAGCCATGACCTGGCATTTAACCTTTGAGGAATTTCAAGTGTTTAGGCATGGCTAGAGAGGAGGGTATGGTTAGAGAGTAGTGATGGGAGCTAGAGAGATAAAGGCTAGTTTATCAAAGATCCTGAATGCCAGGCACAGGATCTTGAACTTAATTTTATAGGTAATGGGGAGCCATTCTAGAATTTAAAAGCAGGGGAGGGGTATGTTCATTTTTATTCATCAGAAAGATCACAGTAATCTGGATAGACATGGGATGGAAAGTAGAGACAGGACCATTGGGAGTGTAGATTATGGCTGGGCATGACTACCCCTGAGATACAGGCTCCTGTCAGTCTCTTTTAATGAGCACAGTGGTGTCACATTCCTTGACATGCAGGTCTCTAAGGCTGCAGCAATTCCACTGGTTTGAGCCTGGAACTTTAGTATATGATCCATAACTCAAGGTCCTCCAACTGCATCCATCTTTTCTTACAAGGTCCAGGTAGAGTCATCAGGGTGTAAGGATTAGTCTGGCTGCTTAATTATTTTAAGGAAGTATTATTACCAGTTCTTGGGTGTCACCTTAGAGAAGATCCCATTGTCCACTAGGCTGTGCTGGCTGCTGACTATTTACTGTTCTGTCTGGCTCTTGAAGGAGAGACACCGTAGCCACTGTCCCTTTATTCTCCATTTTCATTTTCCAGATGGGATGACTGGTGTTCACTGATACTATCTAGGCTTCTTCTCCAGTCTGTCTCACCATCACCTGATATCCCTTCCCTACTAGAAGGGAGGGGCTGTGAGAGTATTTGGATGGCTGTCCATGGCTCTCTGTTGTCTCCAATACTGACAACTGGCCATTTAATTTATTGCCCTACTGAAATGCTTCTAAAAGTCAAAAGAGATACTACCCAGTAATTACTTGAGACAATAGGCATGTGCCAGACTATTTCAGGCACAGCAGGACATTTGGTATCCTAGGCTTGTAAGATCATTGGGTCATCCCTCTTTCCTCTGACTCACTCTAATCATGTTAACTAGAAACATTTCTACAAATAACTACTCCTTGTATTTGAAAATATCCAAAGACCTCACCTTTCACATGTGGATATTAGTGCCTATTGTATAGGTACATCATGGGGCTCTTGTGAAGTTAAATGATTTAACATATGCCAGGCATTGGGAACAGTGTGCAAAGCTGTACATTTGAGGATATTAATTGCAATAGAAGTCTGAAAGCATCCTAAAAAAAAAATCTATCAATGGGTCACTGGTTATATAAATTACTTTTGTGCATTGGATTATGATACAGTTTATTATTAAGATGCCTTTGTGCATTGGATTATAAAACATTGGGTTATGATTATTTAGGATGACTGTTTCCATTTGTTGAGTACAATCCTAGTTTATGGCATGGTTCTTGTCCTGGCATAAGTAACATCACCCTCTTTCACTCTCAAAAGTATCCTGCTTTGAACTTTATTTTATCTGGTTTCTCCATAAATCTGTACATGTTAATATAAAATTGTCTCTAGGAAAGTTCAATTTAAGGATTGAAGAACTCTATTATTTGAGGTTTAAAAAAAGTCTAGAAGTGTGCAAGAAAATATTAAGTACAATTAGATGCAAGTATATGCTTGTGTGAGCATGGGATATCCATGGCAGGAGATGCAAGAAAATGATAAGTGGGTTACTGGTAGTGAATAGAACTGAGGGGCTGGTCAAGATGGGAAGGAAACTTACCTTTAATTGAACACTCTTTTCGACAGTTTGATTTCCTTTTTTTTTTTTTTTAAAAAAAAAAGAACATCTGTTACCTCTTCACAAAATAGAAAATTATTATTATTATAGAGTATGGAGGAGGATCTTGACAGGAATTTGAAGAACTGTCCTGTTCTATGAATTTTTTCCTCCCGTCAGCTTCCTACTCAGCTAGGCATTCCAAGCCAGCTTCCTACTCAGCTAGGCATTCCCAGTCAGTGGCTGGGTGTTGGGTCACTCTGATGTATTAGACATCTGCCTTGCTTCAGTTATTGCAGGCTTGCCTTTGAAGACACTCAGGAAATGCAGGGCTGGAGACAAGTTTCCATGCAGGATACGAAATGCAGGACTGGAGACAAGTTTTCTCTTGGCATAGCAGATTGGAGAAATTAGATCTCTCAGTGAACTGATGAACAGAGTCCTGGTCTGTGAACCCTGAATTCCTACATAGCATTCAGTCCCAAGATTGCTGTGGTGCCTGTGGGAAAAGATGTGCACAAGGAGCCTGCACAGCTCATGATGTTGTCACAGTAAAATCCTATACTCTTTCGTTCTCATGCTTGGATTAATCTATTAAATATCTTATCTTAATAGCAAGAGATTAAGGTTTTGACAACTCATAAAAGGTGAAATCTTACCCCATAGGATGTCTGTATGTGAGTAAATTGTTTTACTAGATCTCTCAAATGACTGCAGAGCAGGGCAGGAATTGTCCCGCCCATTTTATAGATAAAAGAACTGAAGCCCAGACATTTTCAGGGGAAGGAGAAGAATCGCACGACTGGTTGGTTGGGACTTTTTCAGGGGTAATGTTACCTGTGTCAGGGACTTGTTGGTGATGTGGAAATAGTTGAGGAGTTCACAATGAGACTGAAGTGAAGTCATTATTGAGTCATGACCAGAGTATGAGTGTGTGTTGTACCTGTACATTCCAACTCTGGCAAGAGTCTCCAGTCCACCTACAGACCCACCTTAGGTAGTGAAAAACCTCTTAGGCCACAAAGTTCCATGTCCTCCCGGTTCCCAGGTTGTTGTTGGGGTCAACTGAACCCAAAATGATGGGCCTTGGAGAAAGAAGGAGAGCAGGTCTAAGCCACACCCAGAGCTATCTTTGGCCTCTGGAGCTCAAAGCCTGTGGTGCCATGGCCCGCGCGGCTGTCTTGAGGGTCCTGAGGGAGAGCGGAGAGAGATTAAGAAAGACACAGACACAAAGACATAAAGAAAAGCTGGGGCCAGGTGGGACACTTTCCTCTGATGGAGAAGTGGCCCCTAACTAGCTCAGCACATTTATTTTATAATCAAGCACAAAGGAAGTTGGAAGGGATTCAAGGTCTGTGAGGGAGCCATAACAAAATTATGTTGCTACCTAAAAGACGAACGGTTCTGCAGTTATCTTGTAGCTAAGGCTTTATCTGTACTATGTGCACCCGGATGTGTAGGCATCTGAGACACCGTTTCATGTAGCAGGCTGCATCCCTCACAGCCTGCCTTTGGCTAGGTTGCAGAGCTTCCAAGCCAGACCTTGCCTACGAGCTTGGGGCCATTAAGCTAGACCTTGCCTTCGCTTGGGGCCCTTACTCAAGGCCTGCTACAGTGACAGTGCTCGTCTGCTCCCCACATCACAACCGCTTCTGACACTGTGGGACTGTGCATGCGTCTGTGTACGGAGAGTTCTCTGTAAACTGAAGTTCTTGGTTTAGGATTGGGCATATCAACTAACTTGGCCCAATCAAAGTGAATCTCAGAGATTTTGTTGGAATGCTGAGGCAAAGGTTTTCTCTCTCGTACCGGAAGGTCCAGATGGGAGGCCTTGAACTGATGTAGTCATGGAAACTTGCTTCCAGTTAAAGTTGACAATGGCAAGGGCAGACATGAGTGTGTATAATGTTGGGATTATGATGACAGGGTGAACATGTAGATCATATCAAACCTGAAGCCTCATTTTGTTTGGACTTTTCAGTTACGAAAGCAAAAAACAATAATTTTTTTTCTAAATGAACTATTTTGGGGACTGAGATGTTTCATATACCCCACATCTAGTTTCCCCTATTAGTAACATCTTACCTTAATATGGTATATTTTTTGCAATTAACCAACATTAATGCATTATCACTAACTATAGTCCATACTTATTCTTAGTTGTGACCTACCATTTTCTGATCCATGATCCCATCCATCTATATATAGTTGTCATGACTCTTTAGGTTCTTCTTGACTGACAGTTTCTCAGATTTAAGTTGTATTTGATGGTCTTGGGAGTTTTGAGGAGTACTGATTAAGTGTTTGGGGATTTTTCTGGTATTTTTCTCATGAACAGACTGGAGTGCTGGGAGGAAGAGTCAAAGGTAAAGTGCTATTTTCATCACATCATGTCAAAGGTACATAGAGGACATCACTTTTAATATAAACCTTGATCACCAGGCTTGAGGCAGTTTGTTAGGTTTCTGCTTTGTGAATTTTCTACCTGTTCTGTAGTCTTTGTAAGGAAGTCACTATGCATGGCCCACACTTAAAGAGTAGAAGGTTGTGTTCCACCTCATTGAGGGTGGAGTACGTACATAAATTATTTGGACTCCTGCATGGAAAATTTGTCTTTTCTTTTTCACTTATTTGACTGTGTGTGTGTGTGTGTGTGTGTGTGTGTGCATGTGTGTATGTAAGGGCTCATGGATATTGATTTTATACTTTTTTTTGAGTCACAGTCTCACTGTCACCCAGACTGAAGCACAGTGATATGATCACACAGCTCATGGAAACCTCAACCTCCTAGGCTCAGGTGATCCTCAGGCCTCAGCCTCCCGAGTAGCTGGGACTATAGGCATGCACCACCACACACAGCTAATTTTTAAAATTCTTTGTAGAGATGAGGTCTCGCTATGTTGCCTAAGCTGGTTTCAAACTCCTGTGCTCAAGTGATCCTCCAACCTCAGCCTCCCAAAGTGTTGGGATTATAGGTGTGAGCCATGGTACCCAACCTTATTTTATACTTTTATACAGTCCTTTGTATATAATCAAACACAATTTGTTTTGCTTCTCCAATTGTTCCATTATTGACCATTAGGAGCTCTTTTAGTTGTCTCCTGTGTTTCCTCAACATACCCTATCATTGTGGGGTTCTGGTGTGATTTTTGTCCTTTGTTTTTATGTGTTTGTTTGGTTGGTTTTAGTCCTTAGTTTCTGGCATTACAAGATGCTCCAGGTTCATCTTGTCTGTGTCCCCATTTTCCTAGAATCAGCCTTTCCTCCAGGGAGCCCTGGTACTTTTTTTGGAGAATGGTATTAGAAATCAAGATTTGGCCATGTGCAGTGGCTCACGCCTATAATCCCAGCACTTTGGGAGGCCAAGGTGAAAGGATTACCTGAGCTCACAGGTTCAAGACCAGCCTGGGCAACTTGGCGAGACCTCATCTCTATAATAAATTTTTAAAAAATTATCTGGGCATGGTGGTGTGTGCCTGTAATTCCAGCTACTGGAAAGGCTGAGGCGGAAGGATCACCTGAGCCCAGCAGGTCAAGGCTGCCATGGCTGTGAGCAGCAGGTCAAGGCTGCAATGGCTGTGAGCGTGCCACTGCACTCCAGTCTAGGCAACAGAGTGAGACTCCAACTAAAAAAAAAAAGATTTGACTGCTAAGTGTTCCTGTTGCAAGTAGGGTGTTCTTGTTTCTAGGCCCTCTCAGCTGATATAGCAAGGAAGTTATATGTGTGTATACTAATCCTGCATATACACATATCTATAAATATTTCTATATGTAACCATCTGTATTTTTTTAAGTTAAACATGAGTTCATTTTGATGTCTCGAGATCTAACATTACCACATAGACTATTCTGTTCTCTTCCCCTTGCTAATCTATAAACTTCCACTCCACAGTGAGAAATCTGGTTTATTCATTCCCCCATTTATTTGCTTAACTTATTAATTCCTATATACATTTATAGCAGTATAAATGAGTAACTGTTAGTATTGTTGAATTGTACCCCCTGTGAAACAACTTTATCAACTAGGGTACAGTGCTTACATGGTTTCTTTTGCCTTTAAGTTTACAGATTTCACTCATTTCCAGAGTTACTTTAGTCAACAAATTTTCCTCCTATCCTTTTCATTGAGAATTTCAAACATTTGTAACAACTGTATTGCTCTGTCACATTCTGCATTCCATTCTTGGCTCCCTCTTGTCTCCTAAATGATTTTTTTATTAATTAGTATAATTATTATTAATTAGTATACATTAAGGTTTACTCTTTGTATGGTAAGTTTCAATGGGTTTTCACAAGTACACAGTGTCATGTTTCCATGATTGCAGTATCATACAGAATAGTTTCACCACTCTAAAGTATGTTTCATCTATTCAACCCTCTCTTCCACCCCCAAGCCTCTGGCAACCACTAATCTTTTTACTTTTTTTTTCAATTTTGCATATTTCAAAATGTCATATAATTGGAATCATATAGTATATAGCCCTTCAGGCTGTTTTTAATTTATTTTTAATTTTTTTGAGTTGGAGTCTCACTTTGTTGCTCAGGCTAGAGTGCAGTGGCATGCTCATGGCCACTGCAGCCTTGACCTGTTGGGCTCAGGCGATCCTTCTATCTCAGTCCTCCAAGTAGCTGGAACTACAGGCATGCACCACCATGCCTGGCTAATTTGTTAATTTACTTTAGAGATGAGGTCTCATCAAATTGCCCAGGCTGGTCTTGAACCCCTGGAATCAGATAATCCTCTGACCTTGGCCTCCCAAAGTTCTGGGATTACAGGCTTGAGCCACTGCACCTGGCCCAGGCTGTTTTTTTGTTTTTTCCTTTTCTTTTTTATTTATTTTTATTTTTTTACTATAAAGATGTGGGGTACAATTCAGGGTTAGGTATACAAACATTGATTATGCAGGTACCCTTGTTGATGAGGTATTCCCCTCCTCCCCTAGCAGTTTCCCTCAACTGCCACTCCCACCCCCCACCCCCATTTTTTTTCTCCTTAACTAAACAATCAATATACACTTAAGATTCATCTGTGTCTT